>JAXIVJ010006832.1:2500-62500 GCA_036785665.1 Chirona hameri
CTCTCTCTCTCTCTCTCTCTCTCTCTCTCTCTCTCTCTCTCTCTCTCTCTCTCTCTCTCTCTCCCTCTCTCTCTCTCTCTCTCTCTCTCTCTCTCTCTCTCTCTCTCTCTCTCTCTCTCTCTCTCTCTCTCTCTCTCTCCCCTCTCTCTCTCTCTCTCTCTCTCTCTCTCTCTCTCTCCCCTCTCCCTCTCTCCCTCTCTCTTCTTGCTAAGTGTTTATCAGAGCTGAGTGGCCAACTGAGATGAGTGTCTCATCATGAAGCTGTGTGTTTACTGAGAAGAGTGTCTGAAACTGAAATTGGGTTTTACGAGATGATTGTCACTCTGAGTTTGTTCGGAGTAGTTGTTCGTCGACTGTTAGTGTTCAGCCTTGAACATCCTTGAACGTGTTTTGCTGTACAAATAGGTTACATCCTAGTCAAACACGAATCGCCTCCGACTCAAGGCTTTTGTTTAATAAAGCTGAATTCTTATGCTGGTTATTTTCTCATGTCTTCCTGCGATAACGACCTTCGCAAACAGGTGCTTCAACCGTGGTTTACACATTACACAAATGCCAGCCTGAACTCATATCGTATATTCACAGGCAACAATAAGACATCGAAGAGCCTTCAGCCAAACGGCGCGAATTAGAGGGAACGCTCCAGCTTTGAGGGCGTTGAACCGAGCCAGCACAAGAGCACGTACAAAACATACTTAACAATCGTGTGAAGTGTATCCACGAGAACATTCGTAAACAAATTATTCATCTATAGGATATACTTCATTCGATTTGTTTGACGAACGCTCCAGTTCATTGTTGGTGTTGAGTGTTGACACCATAACAATGTCAAGTGAATACAACATACGCCATCAATTAAACTTATATGTGTCTCGGTTCAAACCCTCTGCAGCTATGCAAGCGTTCCCTGAAGCGTGCTACTAGCTGTCCAAAGTTTGTTGCTTCTTCCAAACCTGGCACCTGGTAAACACGATTCTAATTCATGGCACGCTTGGAACATCGAACGTTCTGTGAAGCATGGCACGATCGCACTTTCTCAGATCTGGCTGCATCCACGTCATGTGCAGGCAGCGGACAACAGTTGGTCGGCTATATAGAGAGCAGCAGTGAACGACTCCGACAAACCATCGATACAGCGCCGACATCTCCAGACAAGCACGTGTCATCGCAGACACTTGGCAGAAGCCCCGACAGCATCGTTCCGTAACAAACCTGCCCACTGCTCAGCAACACGGCGTCGATCATGTGACAGAACATGGCTCCGCACCACCACCGGACATGTCACGGGTACGCGCCGTCAGTCCGCACGTCTGAACCCACCTTAACACATCTTAACATCGACCACTCTGCGAACGCCACCCTAGTCTCGTCTGTTGGACGGCAGCTACTCAACATCACGTAACAAAAAACAGCAGCTCGTCGGCTTGACATGCCGACTTAATACCGACGAGGACGGCTCCACCTCCGGGAAGCTGAAGGACGGGAGGATGGCTCGAAAACCCGGCATATCAGCCGCACACGCACACCATCATACAGGGCAAGATGGAAGTGCACGCTGTATTTTCACTAACGCAGCCACATCACAAGCACGAAAACCGGAGCGACCCGAATTAGTTTCTTATTGTAGCCAAACTCCACCGGCCTACGAGGCTGGGAAAATACGAGGCGTTGGCACGAGGCGCTGCGTTGCTGAGGCGTGCTGCCCTCCAAAGAATATGCCACGACGCATGATGCAACATTTTGCACACACACACACACACACACACACACACACACACACACACACACACACACACACACACACACACACACACACACACACACACACACACACACACACACACACACACACACACACACACACACACACACACACACACACACACACACACACACACACACACACACACACACACACACACACACACACACACACACACACACACACACACACACACACACACACACACACACACACACACACACACACACACACACACACACACACACACACACACACACACACACACACACACACACACACACACACACACACACACACACACACACACACACACACACACACACACACACACACACACACACACACACACACACACACACACACACACACACACACACACACACACACACACACACACACACACACACACACACACACACACACACACACACACACACACACACACACACACACACACACACACACACACACACACACACACACACACACACACACACACACACACACACACACACACACACACACACACACACACACACACACACACACACACACACACACACACACACACACACACACACACACACACACACACCAGCAAACCTGTAATAATACAGGATGTATTCACATAAGACCATGACATTTAAAACGTAACATTCGCACATTCTGTCGGCAGTTTGAAACTCTCGGGTAATGTCTAAGATGAGCCCTGGATTAGTTCAAAGTATTGTATTAGTCTAAGCTCAAGACAATGTATGTGCCTGGGGATTCTACACGTGACTTCGTAATCGTTAGCCATACATCACAACATCGCTTTTTGTCTCGAACAAGATAAATCCATCTGAAAATCCCTCTGACGGTGATGATTCACGAGCCTTTCCAGGACAAATTGCTGCACCGTTAATCATCTGCCGGGAAACATAGGGAACAACTGCTGCAGGCAGACACAACCGGGTGGAAAGTAACGGTGGAAAATCACAGCAGATAGCTTTGAGAAAATAGCTTCACTTCACAGACATAGTGGTAGTAACACGATCGAGACGGTTCGGCGGGAAGCAAAGCTGACATGCATCAGTACGGTGATAGAAGACCTCCGGCCGTGAACAGTGACGGTAGGTATGGTGGTACCGACCGGCAACCGTGACCACTGTGACAGGCGGTGACACATGACTGCAGTGGTGACACCGGGTGACAGGGAAGTGACACACGACTGCAGTGGTGACACCGGGTGACGGCAGTGACACACGACTGCAGTGGTGACACCGGGTGACAGGGGAGTGACACATGACTGCAGTGGTGACACCGGGTGACAGGGAAGTGACACACAACTGCAGTGGTGACACCGGGTAACAGGGCAGTGACACAGGACTGCAGTGGTGACACCGGGTGACAGGGAAGTGACACATGACTGCAGTGGTGACACCGGGTGACAGGGAAGTGACACACGACTGCAGTGGTGACACCGGGTGACGGCAGTGACACATGACTGCAGTGGTGACACCGGGTGACAGGGCAGTGACACATGACTGCAGTGGTGACACCGGGTGACAGGGCAGTGACACAGGACTGCAGTGGTGACACCGGGTGACAGGGCAGGGACACATGACTGCAGTGGTGACACCGGATGACAGGGAAGTGACACAGGACTGCAGTGGTGACAGCGGGTGACAGGGAAGTGACACATGATTGCAGTGGTGACACCGGGTGACAGGGAAGTGACACAGGACTGCAGTGGTGACACCGGGTGACGGCAGTGACACACGACTGCAGTGGTGACACCGGGTGACAGGGCGCCGGCACTACACGCAACACGGCTCCGGGGAATGGTCGCACGTGCTGGCAACACAGCCCCGTGCGGCCTACTCCGTCATGATCGGGCATATCGGTCAGCTGTGTCGACGTATGTGACGTACGACTGGTCCCAGCTTGCTCGTAACGTCGCGTCGACACCGCAACACTGGGTATCGGGTCAGAGCTTCAACGAACAGTAGGATCGGTGGCGATCCCGACAGCTCCCACCGTCTCCCGACAGCTCCCAGCGTCTCCCGACAGCTCCCAGCGTCTCCCGACAGCTCCCAGCGTCCCCCGACAGCTCCCAGCGACCCCGACGGCTCCCAGCGTCTCCCGACAGCTCCCAGCGTCTCATGGCAGCTTGATAGCTCCCGGCTGCTCCCACAGCTGACGACAGCTCTCGGAGGTCCCTGACAGCGCCCAATAGCTCCCAACCAAGCAGGACCCAGATGAGGGCCGCCATCGATGTCGTTATCAGCGGCAACACACAGTTACATGATCTGAGACGACCAACATGTGACTCAGCTCTGTCCCAGCCACAACATCCCAGCCACGGCTCTCCCAGCTGTATTCAGACGGCTGTATTCAGACGGCTGTATTCAGACGGTGTACGGCTGGTTTCAGACGGCTGTATTCAGACGACTGTATTCATACGGCTGTATTCAGACGGCTGTATTCAGACGGCTGTATTCAGACGGTGTACGGCTGTATTCAGACGGCTGTATTCAGACGACTGTATTCAGACGGCTGTATTCAGACGGCTGTATTCAGACGGCTGTATTAAGACGGCTGTATTCAGACGGCTGTATTCAGACGGCTGTATTCAGACGGCTGGATTCAAACGGCTGTATTCAGACGGCTGTATTCAGACGGCTGTATTCAGACGGCTGTTTTCAAACGGCTGTATTTAGACGGTGTCGGGCTGGTCGCGGCCGCCATGGCTGTGGTCGCTGAGCCGGCGCAGTTTGCTGCAGGCGTGACCGGCCGGGTCGGTCACCATGTAGGTCGTCTCAGTGGCCGAGCTGGGCCGCCGACTGACCGGGAGGCGTCTGCGGCGAGAGAAGGGACACGAGGGAGGGAGATGGTCAGTCTATGGCGAGAGATGTGACACGAGGGAGGGAGATGGTCAGTCTATGGCGAGAGACGGGACACGAGGGAGGGAGATGGCGAGAGACGGGACACAAGGGAGGGAGATGGTCAGTCTATGGCGAGAGATGTGACACGAGGGAGGGAGATGGTCAGTCTATGGCGAGAGACGGGACACGAGGGAAGGAGATGGTCAGTCTATGGCGAGAGACGGGACACGAGGGAGGGAGATGGCGAGAGACGGGACACAAGGGAGGGAGATGGTCAGTCTATGGCGAGAGATGTGACACGAGGGAGGGAGATGGTCAGTCTATGGCGAGAGACGGGACACGAGGGAGGGAGATGGCGAGAGACGGGACACAAGGGAGGGAGATGGTCAGTCTATGGCGAGAGATGTGACACGAGGGAGGGAGATGGTCAGTCTATGGCGAAAGACGGGACACGAGGGAGGGAGATGGTCAGTCTATGGCGAGAGACGGGACACGAGGGAGGGAGATGGCGAGAGACGGGACACGAGGGAGGGAGATGGTCAGTCTATGGCGAAAGATGTGACACGAGGGAGGGAGATGGTCAGTATATGGCGAGAGACGGGACACGAGGGAGGGAGATGGTCAGTCTATGGCGAGAGACGGGACACGAGGGAGGGAGATGGCGAGAGACGGGACACAAGGGAGGGAGATGGTCAGTCTATGGCGAGAGATGTGACACGAGGGAGGGAGATGGTCAGTCTATGGCGAGAGACGGGACACGAGGGAGGGAGATGGCGAGAGACGGGACACAAGGGAGGGAGATGGTCAGTCTATGGCGAGAGATGTGACACGAGGGAGGGAGATGGTCAGTCTATGGCGAGAGACGGGACACGAGGGAGGGAGATGGCCAGTCTATGGCGAGAAACGGGACACGAGGGAGGGAGATGGTCAGTCTATGGCGAGAGACGGGACACGAGGGAGGGAGATGGTCAGTCTATGGCGAGATAAGGGATACGAGGGAGGGAGATGGTCAGTCTATGGCGAGAGAAGGGACACGAGGGAGGGAGATGGTCAGTCTATGGTGAGATAAGGGACACGAGGGAGATGGTTACTGGTCAGTCTATGGCGAGATACTGGACACCAGGGAGGGAGATGATCAGTCTATGGCGAGAGACGGGACACGAGGGAGGGAGATGGCTAGTCTATGGCGAGAGACGGGACACGAGGGAGGGAGATGGTCAGTCTATGTCGAGATATTGGACACGAGGGAGGGAGATGGTCAGTCTATGGCGATAGACGGGAGACGAGGGAGGGAGATGGCCAGTCTATGGCGAGAGATGGGACACGAGGGAGGGAGATGGTCAGTCTATGGCGAGAGACGGGACACGAGGGACGGAGATGGTTACTGGTCAGTCTATGGCGAGAGACGGGACACGAGGGAGGGAGATAATCAATCTATGGCGAGGGAAGGGACACGAGGGAGGGAGATGGTCAGTCTATGGCGAGAGAAGGGACACGAGGGAGGGAGATGGTCAGTCTATGGCGAGAGACGGGACACGAGGGACAGAGATGGTTACTGGTCAGTCTATGGCGAGAGACGGGACACGAGGGAGGGAGATAATCAATCTATGGCGAGGGAAGGGACACGAGGGAGGGAGATGGTCAGTCTATGGCGAGAGACGGGGCACGAGGGAGGGAGATGGTGAGTTTATGGCGAGAGAAGAGACACGAGGGAGGGAGATGGCGAGAGACGGGACAGGAGGGAGGGAGATGGTCAGTCTATGGCGAGAGAAGGGACACGAGGGAGGGAAATGGTCAGTCTATGGCGAGAGACGGGGCACGAGGGAGAGAGATGGTCAGTCTATGACGAGAGAAGAGACACGAGGGAGAGAGATGGCGAGAGACGGGACAGGAGGGAGGGAGATGGTCAGTCTATGGCGAGAGAAGAGACACGAGGGAGGAAGATGGCGACAGACGGGACACGAGGGAAGGAGATGGTTAGTCTATGGCGAGAGACGGGACACGATGGACGGAGATGGTTACTGGTCAGTCTATGGCGAGAGACGGGACACGAGGGAGGGAGATAATCAATCTATGGCGAGGGAAGGGACACGAGGGAGGGAGATGGTCAGTCTATGGCAAGAGAAGGGGCACGAGGAGGAAGATGGTCAGTCTATGGCGAGAGAAGGGACACGAGGGAGGGAAATGGTCAGTCTATGGCGAGAGACGGGACACGAGGGACGGAGATGGTTACTGGTCAGTCTATGGCGAGAGACGGGACACGAGGGAGGGAGATAATCAATTTATGGCGAGGGAAGGGACACGACGGAGGGAGATGGTCAATCTATGGCGAGAGAACGGACACGAGGGAGGGAGATGGTCAGTCTATGGCGAGAGATGGGACACGAGGGAGGGAGGTGGTCAGTCTATGGCGAGAGACGGGACACGAGGGAGGGAGATGGTTAGTCTATGGCGAGAGACGGGACACGACGGAGGGAGATGGTCAGTCTATGGCGAGAGATGGGACACGACGGAGGTAGATGGTCAGTCTATGGCGAGAGACGGGACACGAGGGAGGGAAATGGCGAGAGACGGGACACGAGGGAGGGAGATGGTCAGTCTATGGCGATAGACGGGACACGAGGGAGGAGATGGTCAGTCTATGGCGAGAGACGGGACACGAGGGAGGGAGATGGTCAGTCTATGGCGAGAGACGGGAAACGACGGAGGGAGATGGTCAGTCTATGGCGAGAGACGAGACACGAGGGAGGGAGATGGTCAGTCTATGGCGAGAGACGGGCACGAGGGAGGGAGACAGTCAGGCTATGGGGAGAGACGGGAAACGACGAAGGGAGATGGCGAGAGACAGGGACACGTGTGAGGGAGATGGTCAGTCTATGGCGAGAGAAGGAACACGAGGGAGGGAGATGGCAGTCTATGGCGAGAGACGGGACACGAGGGAGGGAGATGGTCAGTCTATGGCGAGAGACGATACACGAGAGAGGGAGATGGTCAGTCTATGGCGAGAGACGGGACACCAGGGAGGGAGATGGTCAGTCTATGGCGAGAGACGGGACACGAGGGAGGGAGATGGCCAGTATATGGCGAGAGACGGGACACGAGGGAGGGAGATGGCGAGAGACGGGACACTAGGGAGGGAGATGGTCAGTCTATGGCGAGAGATGTGACACGATGGAGGGAGATGGCCAGTCTATGGCGAGAGACGAGGGAGGGAGATGGCCAGTCTATGGCGAGAGACAGGACACGAGGGAGGGAGATGGTCAGTTTATGGCGACAGACGGGACACGAGGGAGGGAGATGGTCAGTCTATGGCGAGAGACAGGACACGAGGGAGGGAGATGGTCAGTCTATGGCGAGAGAAGGGACACGAGGGAGGGAGATGGTCAGTCTATGGCGAGAGAAGGGACACGAGGGAGGGAAATGGTCAGTCTATGGCGAGAGACGGGACACGAGGGACGGAGATGGTTACTGGTCAGTCTATGGCGAGAGACGGGACACGAGTGAGGGAGATAATCAATCTATGGCGAGGGAAGGGACACGAGGGAGGGAGATGGTCAGTCTATGGCGAGAGAAGGGACACGAGGGAGAGAAATGGTCAGTCTATGGCGAGAGACGGGAAACGAGGGACGGAGATGGTTACTGGTCAGTCTATGGCGAGAGACGGGACACGAGGGAGGGAGATGGTCAGTCTATGGTGAGATAAGGGACACGAGGGAGATGGTTACTGGTCAGTCTATGGCGAGATACTGGACACCAGGGAGGGAGATAATCAGTCTATGGCGAGAGACGGGACATGAGGGAGGGAGATGGCTAGTCTATGGCGAGAGACGGGACACGAGGGAGGGAGATGGTCAGTCTATGTCGAGATATTGGACACGAGGGAGGGAGATGGTCAGTCTATGGCGTTAGACGGGACACGAGGGAGGGAGGTGGCCAGTCTATGGCGAGAGATGGGACACGAGGGAGGGAGATGGCCAGTCTATGGCGAGAGACGGGACACGAGGGACGGAGATGGTCAGTCTATGGCGAGAGAAGAGACACGAGGGAGGGAGATGGCGAGAGACGGGACAGGAGGGATGGAGATGGTCAGTCTATGGCGAGAGAAGGCACACGAGGGAGGGAAATGGTCAGTCTATGGCGAGAGACGGGGCACGAGGGAGGGAGATGGTCAGTCTATGGCGAGAGAAGAGACACGAGGGAGGGAGATGGCGAGAGACGGGACAGGAGGGAGGGAGATGGTCAGTCTATGGCGAGAGAAGAGACACGAGGGAGGAAGATGGCGAGAGACGGGACACGAGGGAAGGAGATGGTCAGTCTATGGCGAGAGACGGGACACGATGGACGGAGATGGTTACTGGTCAGTCTATGGCGAGAGACGGGACACGAGGGAGGGAGATAATCAATCTATGGCGAGGGAAGGGACACGAGGGAGGGATATGGTCAGTCTATGGCGAGATAAGGGACACGAGGGAGGGAGATGGTCAGTCTATGGCGAGAGAAGGGACACGAGGGAGGGAAATGGTCAGTCTATGGCGAGAGACGGGACACGAGGGACGGAGATGGTTACTGGTCAGTCTATGGCGAGAGACGGGACACGAGGGAGGGAGATAATCAATCTATGGCGAGGGAAGGGACACGAGGGAGGGAGATGGTCAGTCTATGGCGAGAGAAGGGACACGAGGGAGGGAAATGGTCAGTCTTTGGCGAGAGACGGGACACGAGGGACGGAGATGGTTACTGGTCAATCTATGGCGAGAGACGGGACACGAGGGAGGGAGATGGTCAGTCTATGGTGAGATAAGGGACACGAGGGAGATGGTTACTGGTCAGTCTATGGCGAGATACTGGACACCAGGGAGGGAGATAAACAGTCTATGGCGCGAGACGGGACACGAGGGAGGGAGATGGCTAGTATATGGCGAGAGACGGGACACGAGAGGAGGGGGATGGTCAGTCTATGTCGAGATATTGGACACGAGGGAGGGAGATGGTCTGTCTATGGCGATAGACGGGACACGAGGGAGGGAGATGGCCAGTCTATGGCGAGAGATGGGACACGAGGGAGGGAGGTGGTCAGTCTATGGCGAGAGACGGGACACGAGGGAGGGAGATGGTCAGTCTATGGCGAGAGATGGGACACGAGGGAGGGAGATGGTCAGTCTATGGCGAGAGACGGGACACGACGGAGGGAGATGGTCAGTCTATGGCGAGAGATGGGACACGACGGAGGTAGATGGTCAGTCTATGGCGAGAGACGGGACACGAGGGAGGGAAATGGCGAGAGACGGGACACGAGGGAGGGAAATGGTCAGTCTATGGCGAGAGACGGGACACGAGGGGGGAGATGGTCAGTCTATGGCGAGAGACGGGACACGAGGGAGGGAGATGGCCAGTCTATGGCGAGAGACGGGGCACGAGGGAGGGAGATGGTCAGTCTATGGCGAGAGAAGAGACACGAGGGAGGGAGATGGCGAGAGACGGGACAGGAGGGAGGGAGATGGTCAGTCTATGGCGAGAGACGAGAAACGACGGAGGGAGATGGTCAGTCTATGGCGAGAGACGGGACATGAGGGAGGGAGATGGTCAGACTATGGCGAGAGACGGGCACGAGGGAGGGAGACAGTCAGGCTATGGCGAGAGACGGGAAACGACGGAGGGAGATGGCGAGAGACAGGGACACGTGGGAGGGAGATGGTCAGTCTATGGCGAGAGAAGGAACACGAGGGAGGGAGATGTCAGTCTATGGCGAGAGACGGGACACGAGGGAGGGAGATGGTCAGTCTATGGCGAGAGACGAGACACGAGAGAGGGAGATGGTCAGTCTATGGCGAGAGACGGGACACCAGGGAGGGAGACAGTCAGGCTATGGCGAGAGACGGGAAACGACGGAGGGAGATGGCGAGAGACAGGGACACGTGGGAGGGAGATGGTCAGTCTATGGCGAGAAAAGGAACACGAGGGAGGGAGATGGCAGTCTATGGCGAGAGACGGGACACGAGGGAGGGAGATGGTCAGTCTATGGCGAGAGACGAGACACGAGAGAGGGAGATGGTCAGTCTATGGCGAGAGACGGGACACGAGGGAGGGAGATGGCCAGTCTATGGCGAGAGACGGGGCACGAGGGAGGGAGATGGTCAGTCTATGGCGAGAGAAGAGACACGAGGGAGGGAGATGGCGAGAGACGGGACAGGAGGGAGGGAGATGGTCAGTCTATGGCGAGAGACGAGAAACGACGGAGGGAGATGGTCAGTCTATGGCGAGAGACGGGACACGAGGGAGGGAGATGGTCAGTCTATGGCGAGATACTGGACACGAGGGAGGGAGATGGTCAGTCTATGGCGAGAGACGGGACACGAGGGAGGGAGATGGTCAGTCTATGGCGAGAGACGGGACACGAGGGAGTGAGATGGTCAGTCTTGGGCGAGAGACGGGACACAAGGGAGGGAGATGGCAGTCTATGGCGAGATACGGGACACGAGGGAGGGAGACGGTCAGTCTATGGCAAGATACTGGACACGAGGGAGGGAGATGGTCAGTCTATGGCGAGATACGGGACACGAGGGAGGGAGATGGTCAGTCTATGGCGAGAGACGGGACACAAGGGAGGGAGATGGTCAGTCTATGGCGAGAGACAGGACACGAGGGAGAGAGATGGTTAGTCTATGGCGAGAGACGAGACACGAGGGAGGGAGATGGCCAGTCTATGGCGAGAGACGGGACACGACGGAGGGAGATGGTCAGTCTATGGCGAGATAAGGGACACGAGGGAGATGGTTACTGGTCAGTCTATGGCGAGATACTGGACACGAGGGAGGGAGATGGTCAGTCTATGGCGAGAGACGGGACACGAGGGAGGGTCAGTCTATGGCGAGAGACGGGACACGAGGGAGGGAGATGGTCAGTATATGGCGAGAGACGGGACACGAGGGAGGGAGATGGTCAGTCTATGGCGAGAGACGGGACACGAGGGAGGGAGATGGCAGTCTATGGCGAGAGACAGGACACGAGGGAGGGAGATGGTCAGTCTATGGCGAGAGACGGGACACGAGGGAGGGAGATGGTCAGTCTATGGCGAGAGACGGGACACGAGAGAGGGAGATGGTCAGTCTATGACGAGAGACGGGACACCAGGGAGGGAGATGGTCAGTCTATGGCGAGAGACGAGACACGAGGGAGGGAGATGGCCAGTCTATGGCGAGAGACGGGACACGAGGGAGGGAGATGGTCAGTCTCTGGCGAGACACGGGACACGAGGGGGGAGATGGTCTGTCTATGGCGAGAGACGGGACACGACGGAGGGAGATGGTCAGTCTATGGCGAGAGACGGAACACGAGGGAGGGAGATGGCGAGAGACGGGACACGAGGGAGGGAGATGGTCAGTCTATGGCGAGAGAAAAGACACGAGGGAGGGAGATGGTCAGTCTATGGCGAGGGACGGGACACGACGAAGGGAGATGATCAGTCTATGGCGAGAGACGGGATACGAGGGAGGGAGATGGCGAGAGACGGGAACACGAGGGAGGGAGATGGCGAGAGACGGGCCACGAGGGAGGGAGATGGTCAGTCTATGGCGAGAGACGGGACACGAGGGAGGGAGATGGCGAGAGACGGGACACAAGGGAGGGAGATGGTCAGTCTATGGCGAGAGACGGGACACGAGGGAGGGAGATGGCGAGAGACCGGGCACGAGGGAGGGAGATGGTCAGTCTATGGCGAGAGACGGGACACGAGGGAGGGAGATAGTCAGTCTATGGCGAGAGACGGGACACGAGGGAGGGAGATGACAGTCTATGGCGAGAGACGGGACACGAGGGAGGGAGACGGTCAGTCTATGGCGAGATACTGGACACGAGGGAGGGAGATGGTCAGTCTATGGCGAGAGACGGGACACAAGGGAGGGAGATGGTCAGTCTATGGCGAAAGACGGGACACGAGGGAGGGAGATAGTCAGTCTATGGCGAGAGATGGGACACGAGGGAGGGAGATAATCAGTCAATGGCGAGAGAAGGAACACGAGGGAGGGAGATGGTCAGTCTATGGCGAGAGAAGGGACACGAGGGAGGGAGATGGTCAGTCTTCGGCGAGAGAAGGGACACGAGGGAGGGAAATGGTCAGTCTATGGCGAGAGACGGGACACGAGGGAGGGAGATGGTCAGTCTATGGCAAGAGACGAGACAAGAGGGAGGGAGATGGTCAGTCTATGGCGAGAGACGGGACACGAGGGAGGGAGATGGCGAGATACGAGACACGAGGGAGGGAGATGGTCAGTCTATGGCGAGATAAGGGACACGAGGGAGATGGTTACTGGTCAGTCTATGGCGAGATACTGGACACGAGATAGGGAGATAATCAGTCTATGGCGAGAGACGGGACACGAGGGAGGGAGATGGCGAGAGACGGGACACGAGGGAGGGAGATGGTCAGTCTATGGCGAGAGACGGGACACGAGGGAGGGAGATGGTCAGTCTATGGCAAGAGACGAGACAAGAGGGAGGGAGATGGTCAGTCTATGGCGAGAGACGGGACACGAGGGAGGGAGATGGCGAGAGACGGGACACAAGGGAGGGAGATGGTCAGTCTATGGCGAGAGATGTGACACGAGGGAGGGAGATGGTCAGTCTATGGCGAGAGACGGGACACGAGGGAAGGAGATGGTCAGTCTATGGCGAGAGACGGGACACGAGGGAGGGAGATGGCGAGAGACGGGACACAAGGGAGGGAGATGGTCAGTCTATGGCGAGAGATGTGACACGAGGGAGGGAGATGGTCAGTCTATGGCGAGAGACGGGACACGAGGGAGGGAGATGGCGAGAGACGGGACACAAGGGAGGGAGATGGTCAGTCTATGGCGAGAGATGTGACACGAGGGAGGGAGATGGTCAGTCTATGGCGAAAGACGGGACACGAGGGAGGGAGATGGTCAGTCTATGGCGAGAGACGGGACACGAGGGAGGGAGATGGCGAGAGACGGGACACGAGGGAGGGAGATGGTCAGTCTATGGCGAGAGATGTGACACGAGGGAGGGAGATGGTCAGTATATGGCGAGAGACGGGACACGAGGGAGGGAGATGGTCAGTCTATGGCGAGAGACGGGACACGAGGGAGGGAGATGGCGAGAGACGGGACACAAGGGAGGGAGATGGTCAGTCTATGGCGAGAGATGTGACACGAGGGAGGGAGATGGTCAGTCTATGGCGAGAGACGGGACACGAGGGAGGGAGATGGCGAGAGACGGGACACAAGGGAGGGAGATGGTCAGTCTATGGCGAGAGATGTGACACGAGGGAGGGAGATGGTCAGTCTATGGCGAGAGACGGGACACGAGGGAGGGAGATGGCCAGTCTATGGCGAGAAACGGGACACGAGGGAGGGAGATGGTCAGTCTATGGCGAGAGACGGGACACGAGGGAGGGAGATGGTCAGTCTATGGCGAGATAAGGGATACGAGGGAGGGAGATGGTCAGTCTATGGCGAGAGAAGGGACACGAGGGAGGGAGATGGTCAGTCTATGGTGAGATAAGGGACACGAGGGAGATGGTTACTGGTCAGTCTATGGCGAGATACTGGACACCAGGGAGGGAGATGATCAGTCTATGGCGAGAGACGGGACACGAGGGAGGGAGATGGCTAGTCTATGGCGAGAGACGGGACACGAGGGAGGGAGATGGTCAGTCTATGTCGAGATATTGGACACGAGGGAGGGAGATGGTCAGTCTATGGCGATAGACGGGAGACGAGGGAGGGAGATGGCCAGTCTATGGCGAGAGATGGGACACGAGGGAGGGAGATGGTCAGTCTATGGTGAGAGACGGGACACGAGGGACGGAGATGGTTACTGGTCAGTCTATGGCGAGAGACGGGACACGAGGGAGGGAGATAATCAATCTATGGCGAGGGAAGGGACACGAGGGAGGGAGATGGTCAGTCTATGGCGAGAGAAGGGACACGAGGGAGGGAGATGGTCAGTCTATGGCGAGAGACGGGACACGAGGGACAGAGATGGTTACTGGTCAGTCTATGGCGAGAGACGGGACACGAGGGAGGGAGATAATCAATCTATGGCGAGGGAAGGGACACGAGGGAGGGAGATGGTCAGTCTATGGCGAGAGACGGGGCACGAGGGAGGGAGATGGTCAGTTTATGGCGAGAGAAGAGACACGAGGGAGGGAGATGGCGAGAGACGGGACAGGAGGGAGGGAGATGGTCAGTCTATGGCGAGAGAAGGGACACGAGGGAGGGAAATGGTCAGTCTATGGCGAGAGACGGGGCACGAGGGAGAGAGATGGTCAGTCTATGACGAGAGAAGAGACACGAGGGAGAGAGATGGCGAGAGACGGGACAGGAGGGAGGGAGATGGTCAGTCTATGGCGAGAGAAGAGACACGAGGGAGGAAGATGGCGACAGACGGGACACGAGGGAAGGAGATGGTTAGTCTATGGCGAGAGACGGGACACGATGGACGGAGATGGTTACTGGTCAGTCTATGGCGAGAGACGGGACACGAGGGAGGGAGATAATCAATCTATGGCGAGGGAAGGGACACGAGGGAGGGAGATGGTCAGTCTATGGCAAGAGAAGGGGCACGAGGAGGAAGATGGTCAGTCTATGGCGAGAGAAGGGACACGAGGGAGGGAAATGGTCAGTCTATGGCGAGAGACGGGACACGAGGGACGGAGATGGTTACTGGTCAGTCTATGGCGAGAGACGGGACACGAGGGAGGGAGATAATCAATTTATGGCGAGGGAAGGGACACGAGGGAGGGAGATGGTCAATCTATGGCGAGAGAACGGACACGAGGGAGGGAGATGGTCAGTCTATGGCGAGAGATGGGACACGAGGGAGGGAGGTGGTCAGTCTATGGCGAGAGACGGGACACGAGGGAGGGAGATGGTTAGTCTATGGCGAGAGACGGGACACGACGGAGGGAGATGGTCAGTCTATGGCGAGAGATGGGACACGACGGAGGTAGATGGTCAGTCTATGGCGAGAGACGGGACACGAGGGAGGGAAATGGCGAGAGACGGGACACGAGGGAGGGAGATGGTCAGTCTATGGCGATAGACGGGACACGAGGGAGGAGATGGTCAGTCTATGGCGAGAGACGGGACACGAGGGAGGGAGATGGTCAGTCTATGGCGAGAGACGGGAAACGACGGAGGGAGATGGTCAGTCTATGGCGAGAGACGAGACACGAGGGAGGGAGATGGTCAGTCTATGGCGAGAGACGGGCACGAGGGAGGGAGACAGTCAGGCTATGGGGAGAGACGGGAAACGACGAAGGGAGATGGCGAGAGACAGGGACACGTGTGAGGGAGATGGTCAGTCTATGGCGAGAGAAGGAACACGAGGGAGGGAGATGGCAGTCTATGGCGAGAGACGGGACACGAGGGAGGGAGATGGTCAGTCTATGGCGAGAGACGATACACGAGAGAGGGAGATGGTCAGTCTATGGCGAGAGACGGGACACCAGGGAGGGAGATGGTCAGTCTATGGCGAGAGACGGGACACGAGGGAGGGAGATGGCCAGTATATGGCGAGAGACGGGACACGAGGGAGGGAGATGGCGAGAGACGGGACACTAGGGAGGGAGATGGTCAGTCTATGGCGAGAGATGTGACACGATGGAGGGAGATGGCCAGTCTATGGCGAGAGACGAGACACGAGGGAGGGAGATGGCCAGTCTATGGCGAGAGACAGGACACGAGGGAGGGAGATGGTCAGTTTATGGCGAGAGACGGGACACGAGGGAGGGAGATGGTCAGTCTATGGCGAGAGACAGGACACGAGGGAGGGAGATGGTCAGTCTATGGCGAGAGAAGGGACACGAGGGAGGGAGATGGTCAGTCTATGGCGAGAGAAGGGACACGAGGGAGGGAAATGGTCAGTCTATGGCGAGAGACGGGACACGAGGGACGGAGATGGTTACTGGTCAGTCTATGGCGAGAGACGGGACACGAGTGAGGGAGATAATCAATCTATGGCGAGGGAAGGGACACGAGGGAGGGAGATGGTCAGTCTATGGCGAGAGAAGGGACACGAGGGAGAGAAATGGTCAGTCTATGGCGAGAGACGGGAAACGAGGGACGGAGATGGTTACTGGTCAGTCTATGGCGAGAGACGGGACACGAGGGAGGGAGATGGTCAGTCTATGGTGAGATAAGGGACACGAGGAAGATGGTTACTGGTCAGTCTATGGCGAGATACTGGACACCAGGGAGGGAGATAATCAGTCTATGGCGAGAGACGGGACATGAGGGAGGGAGATGGCTAGTCTATGGCGAGAGACGGGACACGAGGGAGGGAGATGGTCAGTCTATGTCGAGATATTGGACACGAGGGAGGGAGATGGTCAGTCTATGGCGTTAGACGGGACACGAGGGAGGGAGGTGGCCAGTCTATGGCGAGAGATGGGACACGAGGGAGGGAGATGGCCAGTCTATGGCGAGAGACGGGACACGAGGGACGGAGATGGTCAGTCTATGGCGAGAGAAGAGACACGAGGGAGGGAGATGGCGAGAGACGGGACAGGAGGGATGGAGATGGTCAGTCTATGGCGAGAGAAGGCACACGAGGGAGGGAAATGGTCAGTCTATGGCGAGAGACGGGGCACGAGGGAGGGAGATGGTCAGTCTATGGCGAGAGAAGAGACACGAGGGAGGGAGATGGCGAGAGACGGGACAGGAGGGAGGGAGATGGTCAGTCTATGGCGAGAGAAGAGACACGAGGGAGGAAGATGGCGAGAGACGGGACACGAGGGAAGGAGATGGTCAGTCTATGGCGAGAGACGGGACACGATGGACGGAGATGGTTACTGGTCAGTCTATGGCGAGAGACAGGACACGAGGGAGGGAGATAATCAATCTATGGCGAGGGAAGAGACACGAGGGAGGGATATGGTCAGTCTATGGCGAGAGAAGGGACACGAGGGAGGGAGATGGTCAGTCTATGGCGAGAGAAGGGACACGAGGGAGGGAAATGGTCAGTCTATGGCGAGAGACGGGACACGAGGGACGGAGATGGTTACTGGTCAGTCTATGGCGAGAGACGGGACACGAGGGAGGGAGATAATCAATCTATGGCGAGGGAAGGGACACGAGGGAGGGAGATGGTCAGTCTATGGCGAGAGAAGGGACACGAGGGAGGGAAATGGTCAGTCTTTGGCGAGAGACGGGACACGAGGGACGGAGATGGTTACTGGTCAATCTATGGCGAGAGACGGGACACGAGGGAGGGAGATGGTCAGTCTATGGTGAGATAAGGGACACGAGGGAGATGGTTACTGGTCAGTCTATGGCGAGATACTGGACACCAGGGAGGGAGATAAACAGTCTATGGCGCGAGACGGGACACGAGGGAGGGAGATGGCTAGTATATGGCGAGAGACGGGACACGAGAGGAGGGGGATGGTCAGTCTATGTCGAGATATTGGACACGAGGGAGGGAGATGGTCTGTCTATGGCGATAGACGGGACACGAGGGAGGGAGATGGCCAGTCTATGGCGAGAGATGGGACACGAGGGAGGGAGGTGGTCAGTCTATGGCGAGAGACGGGACACGAGGGAGGGAGATGGTCAGTCTATGGCGAGAGATGGGACACGAGGGAGGGAGATGGTCAGTCTATGGCGAGAGACGGGACACGACGGAGGGAGATGGTCAGTCTATGGCGAGAGATGGGACACGACGGAGGTAGATGGTCAGTCTATGGCGAGAGACGGGACACGAGGGAGGGAAATGGCGAGAGACGGGACACGAGGGAGGGAGATGGTCAGTCTATGGCGAGAGACGGGACACGAGGGGGGAGATGGTCAGTCTATGGCGAGAGACGGGACACGAGGGAGGGAGATGGCCAGTCTATGGCGAGAGACGGGGCACGAGGGAGGGAGATGGTCAGTCTATGTCGAGAGAAGAGACACGAGGGAAGGAGATGGCGAGAGACGGGACAGGAGGGAGGGAGATGGTCAGTCTATGGCGAGAGACGAGAAACGACGGAGGGAGATGGTCAGTCTATGGCGAGAGACGGGACATGAGGGAGGGAGATGGTCAGACTATGGCGAGAGACGGGCACGAGGGAGGGAGACAGTCAGGCTATGGCGAGAGACGGGAAACGACGGAGGGAGATGGCGAGAGACAGGGACACGTGGGAGGGAGATGGTCAGTCTATGGCGAGAGAAGGAACACGAGGGAGGGAGATGTCAGTCTATGGCGAGAGACGGGACACGAGGGAGGGAGATGGTCAGTCTATGGCGAGAGACGAGACACGAGAGAGGGAGATGGTCAGTCTATGGCGAGAGACGGGACACCAGGGAGGGAGACAGTCAGGCTATGGCGAGAGACAGGAAACGACGGAGGGAGATGGCGAGAGACAGGGACACGTGGGAGGGAGATGGTCAGTCTATGGCGAGAAAAGGAACACGAGGGAGGGAGATGGCAGTCTATGGCGAGAGACGGGACACGAGGGAGGGAGATGGTCAGTCTATGGCGAGAGACGAGACACGAGAGAGGGAGATGGTCAGTCTATGGCGAGAGACGGGACACGAGGGAGGGAGATGGCCAGTCTATGGCGAGAGACGGGGCACGAGGGAGGGAGATGGTCAGTCTATGGCGAGAGAAGAGACACGAGGGAGGGAGATGGCGAGAGACGGGACAGGAGGGAGGGAGATGGTCAGTCTATGGCGAGAGACGAGAAACGACGGAGGGAGATGGTCAGTCTATGGCGAGAGACGGGACACGAGGGAGGGAGATGGTCAGTCTATGGCGAGATACTGGACACGAGGGAGGGAGATGGTCAGTCTATGGCGAGAGACGGGACACGAGGGAGGGAGATGGTCAGTCTATGGCGAGAGACGGGACACGAGGGAGTGAGATGGTCAGTCTTGGGCGAGAGACGGGACACAAGGGAGGGAGATGGCAGTCTATGGCGAGATACGGGACACGAGGGAGGGAGACGGTCAGTCTATGGCAAGATACTGGACACGAGGGAGGGAGATGGTCAGTCTATGGCGAGATACGGGACACGAGGGAGGGAGATGGTCAGTCTATGGCGAGAGACGGGACACAAGGGAGGGAGATGGTCAGTCTATGGCGAGAGACAGGACACGAGGGAGAGAGATGGTTAGTCTATGGCGAGAGACGAGACACGAGGGAGGGAGATGGCCAGTCTATGGCGAGAGACGGGACACGACGGAGGGAGATGGTCAGTCTATGGCGAGATAAGGGACACGAGGGAGATGGTTACTGGTCAGTCTATGGCGAGATACTGGACACGAAGGAGGGAGATGGTCAGTCTATGGCGAGAGACGGGACACGAGGGAGGGTCAGTCTATGGCGAGAGACGGGACACGAGGGAGGGAGATGGTCAGTATATGGCGAGAGACGGGACACGAGGGAGGGAGATGGTCAGTCTATGGCGAGAGACGGGACACGAGGGAGGGAGATGGCAGTCTATGGCGAGAGACGGGACACGAGGGAGGGAGATGGTCAGTCTATGGCGAGAGACGGGACACGAGGGAGGGAGATGGTCAGTCTATGGCGAGAGACGGGACACGAGAGAGGGAGATGGTCAGTCTATGACGAGAGACGGGACACCAGGGAGGGAGATGGTCAGTCTATGGCGAGAGACGAGACACGAGGGAGGGAGATGGCCAGTCTATGGCGAGAGACGGGACACGAGGGAGGGAGATGGTCAGTCTCTGGCGAGAGACGGGACACGAGGGGGGAGATGGTCTGTCTATGGCGAGAGACGGGACACGACGGAGGGAGATGGTCAGTCTATGGCGAGAGACGGAACACGAGGGAGGGAGATGGCGAGAGACGGGACACGAGGGAGGGAGATGGTCAGTCTATGGCGAGAGAAAAGACACGAGGGAGGGAGATGGTCAGTCTATGGCGAGGGACGGGACACGACGAAGGGAGATGATCAGTCTATGGCGAGAGACGGGATACGAGGGAGGGAGATGGCGAGAGACGGGAACACGAGGGAGGGAGATGGCGAGAGACGGGCCACGAGGGAGGGAGATGGTCAGTCTATGGCGAGAGACGGGACACGAGGGAGGGAGATGGCGAGAGACGGGACACAAGGGAGGGAGATGGTCAGTCTATGGCGAGAGACGGGACACGAGGGAGGGAGATGGCGAGAGACCGGGCACGAGGGAGGGAGATGGTCAGTCTATGGCGAGAGACGGGACACGAGGGAGGGAGATAGTCAGTCTATGGCGAGAGACGGGACACGAGGGAGGGAGATGACAGTCTATGGCGAGAGACGGGACACGAGGGAGGGAGACGGTCAGTCTATGGCGAGATACTGGACACGAGGGAGGGAGATGGTCAGTCTATGGCGAGAGACGGGACACAAGGGAGGGAGATGGTCAGTCTATGGCGAAAGACGGGACACGAGGGAGGGAGATAGTCAGTCTATGGCGAGAGATGGGACACGAGGGAGGGAGATAATCAGTCAATGGCGAGAGAAGGAACACGAGGGAGGGAGATGGTCAGTCTATGGCGAGAGAAGGGACACGAGGGAGGGAGATGGTCAGTCTTCGGCGAGAGAAGGGACACGAGGGAGGGAAATGGTCAGTCTATGGCGAGAGACGGGACACGAGGGAGGGAGATGGTCAGTCTATGGCAAGAGACGAGACAAGAGGGAGGGAGATGGTCAGTCTATGGCGAGAGACGGGACACGAGGGAGGGAGATGGCGAGATACGAGACACGAGGGAGGGAGATGGTCAGTCTATGGCGAGATAAGGGACACGAGGGAGATGGTTACTGGTCAGTCTATGGCGAGATACTGGACACGAGATAGGGAGATAATCAGTCTATGGCGAGAGACGGGACACGAGGGAGGGAGATGGCGAGAGACGGGACACGAGGGAGGGAGATGGTCAGTCTATGGCGAGAGACGGGACACGAGGGAGGGAGATGGTCAGTCTATGGCGAGCGACGGGACACGAGGGAGGGAGATGGTCAGTCTATGGCGAGAGACGGGACACGAGGGAGGGAGATGGTCAGTCTATGGCGAGAGACGGGACACGAGGGAGGGAGATGGTCAGTCTATGGCGAGAGACGGGTGACGAGGGAGGGAGATGGTCAGTCTATGGCGAGAGACGAGACACGAGGGAGGGAGATGGTCAGTCTATGGCGAGAGACGGGACACAAGGGAGGGAGATGGCGAGAGACGAGACACGAGGGAGGGAGATGGTCAGTCTATGGCGAGAGACGGGACACGAGGGAGGGAGATGGTCAGTCTATGGCGAGAGACGGGACACGAGGGAGGGAGATGGTCAATCTATGGCGAGAGAAGGGATACGAGGGAGGGAGATGGTCAGTCTATGGCGAGAGAAGGGACACGAGGGAGGGAAATGGTCAGTCTATGGCGAGAGACGGGACACGAGGGACGGAGATGGTTACTGGTCAGTCTATGGCGAGAGACGGGACACGAGGGAGGGAGATGGCAAGTATATGGCGAGAGACGGGACACGAGGGAGGGGGATGGTCAGTCTATGTCGAGATATTGGACACGAGGGAGGGAGATGGTCTGTCTATGGCGATAGACGGGACACGAGGAAGGGAGATGGCCAGTCTATGGCGAGAGATGGGACACCAGGGAGGGAGGTGGTCAGTCTATGGCGAGAGACGGGACACGAGGGAGGGAGATGGTCAGTCTATGGCGAGAGATGGGACACGAGGGAGGGAGATGGTCAGTCTATGGCGAGAGACGGGACACGACGGAGGGAGATGGTCAGTCTATGGCGAGAGATGGGACACGACGGAGGTAGATGGTCAGTCTATGGCGAGAGACGGGACACGAGGGAGGGAAATGGCGAGAGACGGGACACGAGGGAGGAAGATGGTCAGTCTATGGCGAGAGACGGGTTACGAGGGGGGAGATGGTCAGTCTATGGCGAGAGACGGGACACGAGGGAGGGAGATGGCCAGTCTATGGCGAGAGACGGGGCACGAGGGAGGGAGATGGTCAGTCTATGGCGAGAGAAGAGACACGAGGGAGGGAGATGGCGAGAGACGGGACAGGAGGGAGGGAGATGGTCAGTCTATGGCGAGAGACGAGAAACGACGGAGGGAGATGGTCAGTCTATGGCGAGAGACGGGACACGAGGGAGGGAGACAGTCAGGCTATGGCGAGAGACGGGAAACGACGGAGGGAGATGGCGAGAGACAGGGACACGTGGGAGGGAGATGGTCAGTCTATGGCGAGAAAAGGAACACGAGGGAGGAGATGGCAGTCTATGGCGAGAGACGGGACACGAGGGAGGGAGATGGTCAGTCTATGGCGAGAGACGAGACACGAGAGAGGGAGATGGTCAGTCTATGGCGAGAGACGGGACACTAGGGAGGGAGATGGTCAGTCTATGGCGAGAGACGGGGCACGAGGGAGGGAGATGGCCGGTCTATGGCGAGAGACGGGACACGACGGAGGGAGATGGTCAGTCTAAGGCGAGAGACGGAACACGAGGGAGGGAGATGGCGAGAGACGGGACACGAGGGAGGGAGATGGTCAGTCTATGGTGAGAGATGGGACACCAGGTAGAGAGATGGCCAGTCTATGGCGAGAGACGGGACACGAGGGAGGGAGATGGTCAGTCTTTGGCGAGAGACAGGACACGAGGGAGGAAGATGGCGAGAGAAAAGACACGAGGGAGGGAGATGGCCAGTCTATGGCGAGAGACGGGACACGACGGAGGGAGATAATCAGTCTATGGCGAGAGACGGGACACGAGGGAGGGAGATGGCGAGAGACGGGACCACGAGGGAGGGAGATGGCGAGAGACGGGCCACGAGGGAGGGAGATGGTCAGTCTATGGCGAGATACTGGACACGAGGGAGGGAGATAATCAGTCTATGGCGAGAGACGGGACACGAGGGAGGGAGATGGTCAGTCTATGGCGAGAGACGGGACATGAGGGAGGGAGATGGTCAGTCTATGGCGAGAGACGGGATACGAGGGAGGGAGATGGTCACTGGTCAGCCTATGGTGAGATACTGGACACGAGGGAGGGAGATGGTCAGTCTATGGCGAGAGACGGGACACGAGGGAGAGAGATGTCGAGAGACGGGACACGAGGGAGGGAGATGGTCAGTCTATGGCGATAGACGGGACACGAGGGAGGGAGATGGTCAGTCTATGGCGAGAGACGGGACACGAGGGAGGGAGATGGTCAGTCTATGGCGAGAGACGGGACACGAGGGAGGGAGATGGTCAGTCTATGGCGAGAGACGGGACACGAGGGAGTGAGATGGTCAGTCTATGGCGAGAGACGGGACACGAGGGAGGGAGATGGCGAGAGACGGGACACGAGGGAGGGAGATGGTCAGTCTATGGCGATAGACGGGACACGAGGGAGGGAGATGGTCAGTCTATGGCGAGAGACGGGACACGAGGGAGGGAGATGGTCAGTCTATGGCGAGAGACGGGACACGAGGGAGGGAGATGGTCAGTCTATGGCGAGAGACGGGACACGAGGGAGTGAGATGGTCAGTCTATGGCGAGAGACGGGACACGAGGGAGTGAGATGGTCAGTCTATGGCGAGAGACGGTACACGAGGGAGTGAGATGGTCAGTCTATGGCGAGAGACGGGACACGAGGGAGTGAGATGGTCAGTCTATGGTGAGAGACGGGACACGAGGGAGTGAGATGGTCAGTCTATGGCGAGAGACGGGACACGAGGGAGGGAGATGGTCAGTCTATGGCGAGAGACGGGACGCCAGGGAGGGAGATGGTCAGTCTATGGCGAGAGAAGGAACACGAGGGAGGGAGATGGCAGTCTATGGCGAGAGACGGGACACGAGGGAGGGAGACGGTCAGTCTATGACGAGAGACGGGACACGAGGGAGGGAGATGGTCAGTCTATGGCGAGAGACGGGACACGAGGGAGTGAGATGGTCAGTCTATGGCGAGATACGGGGCACGAGGGAGGGAGATGGTCAGTCTATGGCGAGAGACGGGACACGAGGGAGTGAGATGGTCAGTCTATGGCGAGAGACGGGACACGAGGGAGGGAGATGGTCAGTCTATGACGAGAGACGGGACACGAGGGAGGGAAATGGCGAGAGACGGGACACGAGGGAGTGAGATGGTCAGTCTATGGCGAGAGACGGGACACGAGGGAGGGAGATGGTCAGTCTATGGCGAGATACTGGACACGAGGGAGGGAGATGGTCAGTCTATGGCGAGAAACGGGACACGAGGGAGGGAGATGGCGAGAGACGGGACACGAGGGAAGGAGACGGTCAGTCTATGACGAGAGACGGGACACGAGGGAGGGAGATGGTCAGTCTATGGCGAGAGACGGGAAACGAGGGAGGGAGATGGCGAGAGACGGGACACGAGGGAGGGAGATGGTCAGTCTATGACGAGAGACGGGACACGAGGGAGGGAGATGGTCAGTCTATGGCGAGATACGGGACACGAGGGAGGGAGATGGCGAGAGACGGGACACGAGGGAGGGAGATGGTCAGTCTATGGCGAGAGACGGGACACGAGGGAGGGAGATGGTCAGTCTATGGCGAGATACGGGACACGAGGGAGGGAGATGGTCAGTGTATGGCGAGAGACGGGACACGAGGGAGGGAGATGGTCAGTCTATGGCGAGAAACGGGACACGAGGGAGGGAGATGGTCAGTCTATGGCAAGAGACGGGACACGAGGGAGTGAGATGGTCAGTCTATGGCGAGAGACGGGACACGAGGGAGGGAGATGGTCAGTCTATGGCGAGAGACGGGACACGAGGGAGGGAGATGGTCAGTCTATGGCGAGAGAAGGGACACGAGGGAGGGAGATGGTCAGTCTATGGCGAGAGACGGGACACGAGGGAGGGAGATGGTCAGTCTATGGCGAGAGACGGGACACGAGGGAGGTAGATGGTCAGTCTATGGCGAGAGACGGGACACGAGGGAGGGAGATGGACAGTCTATGGCGAGAGACGGGACACGAGGGAGGTAGATGGTCAGTCTATGGCGAGAGACGGGACACGAGGGAGGGAGATGGACAGTCTATGGCGAGAGACGGGACACGAGGGAGGGAGATGGTCAGTCTATGGCGAGAGACGGGACACGAGGGAGGTAGTTGGTCAGTCTATGGCGAGAGACGGGACACAAGGGAGGGAGATGGACAGTCTATGGCGAGAGACGGGACACGAGGGAGGTAGATGGTCAGTCTATGGCGAGAGACGGGACACGAGGGAGGGAGATGGCGAGAAACGGGACACGAGGGAGGGAGACGGTCAGTCTATGGCGAGAGATGGGACACGACGGAGGGAGATGGTCAGTCTATGGCGAGAGACGGGACACGAGGGAGGGAGATGGCGAGAGACGGGACACGAGGGAGGGAGATGGTCAGTGTATGGCGAGATACTGGACACGAGGGAGGGAGATGGTCAGTCTATGGCGAGAGACAGGACACGAGGGAGGGAGATGGTCAGTCTATGGCGAGAGAAGGGACACGAGGGAGGGAGATGGTCAGTCTATGGCGAGAGAAGGGACACGAGGGAGGGAAATGGTCAGTCTATGGCGAGAGACGGGACACGAGGGACGGAGATGGTTACTGGTCAGTCTATGGCGAGAGACGGGACACGAGTGAGGGAGATAATCAATCTATGGCGAGGGAAGGGACACGAGGGAGGGAGATGGTCAGTCTATGGCGAGAGAAGGGACACGAGGGAGAGAAATGGTCAGTCTATGGCGAGAGACGGGAAACGAGGGACGGAGATGGTTACTGGTCAGTCTATGGCGAGAGACGGGACACGAGGGAGGGAGATGGTCAGTCTATGGTGAGATAAGGGACACGAGGAAGATGGTTACTGGTCAGTCTATGGCGAGATACTGGACACCAGGGAGGGAGATAATCAGTCTATGGCGAGAGACGGGACATGAGGGAGGGAGATGGCTAGTCTATGGCGAGAGACGGGACACGAGGGAGGGAGATGGTCAGTCTATGTCGAGATATTGGACACGAGGGAGGGAGATGGTCAGTCTATGGCGTTAGACGGGACACGAGGGAGGGAGGTGGCCAGTCTATGGCGAGAGATGGGACACGAGGGAGGGAGATGGCCAGTCTATGGCGAGAGACGGGACACGAGGGACGGAGATGGTCAGTCTATGGCGAGAGAAGAGACACGAGGGAGGGAGATGGCGAGAGACGGGACAGGAGGGATGGAGATGGTCAGTCTATGGCGAGAGAAGGCACACGAGGGAGGGAAATGGTCAGTCTATGGCGAGAGACGGGGCACGAGGGAGGGAGATGGTCAGTCTATGGCGAGAGAAGAGACACGAGGGAGGGAGATGGCGAGAGACGGGACAGGAGGGAGGGAGATGGTCAGTCTATGGCGAGAGAAGAGACACGAGGGAGGAAGATGGCGAGAGACGGGACACGAGGGAAGGAGATGGTCAGTCTATGGCGAGAGACGGGACACGATGGACGGAGATGGTTACTGGTCAGTCTATGGCGAGAGACAGGACACGAGGGAGGGAGATAATCAATCTATGGCGAGGGAAGAGACACGAGGGAGGGATATGGTCAGTCTATGGCGAGAGAAGGGACACGAGGGAGGGAGATGGTCAGTCTATGGCGAGAGAAGGGACACGAGGGAGGGAAATGGTCAGTCTATGGCGAGAGACGGGACACGAGGGACGGAGATGGTTACTGGTCAGTCTATGGCGAGAGACGGGACACGAGGGAGGGAGATAATCAATCTATGGCGAGGGAAGGGACACGAGGGAGGGAGATGGTCAGTCTATGGCGAGAGAAGGGACACGAGGGAGGGAAATGGTCAGTCTTTGGCGAGAGACGGGACACGAGGGACGGAGATGGTTACTGGTCAATCTATGGCGAGAGACGGGACACGAGGGAGGGAGATGGTCAGTCTATGGTGAGATAAGGGACACGAGGGAGATGGTTACTGGTCAGTCTATGGCGAGATACTGGACACCAGGGAGGGAGATAAACAGTCTATGGCGCGAGACGGGACACGAGGGAGGGAGATGGCTAGTATATGGCGAGAGACGGGACACGAGAGGAGGGGGATGGTCAGTCTATGTCGAGATATTGGACACGAGGGAGGGAGATGGTCTGTCTATGGCGATAGACGGGACACGAGGGAGGGAGATGGCCAGTCTATGGCGAGAGATGGGACACGAGGGAGGGAGGTGGTCAGTCTATGGCGAGAGACGGGACACGAGGGAGGGAGATGGTCAGTCTATGGCGAGAGATGGGACACGAGGGAGGGAGATGGTCAGTCTATGGCGAGAGACGGGACACGACGGAGGGAGATGGTCAGTCTATGGCGAGAGATGGGACACGACGGAGGTAGATGGTCAGTCTATGGCGAGAGACGGGACACGAGGGAGGGAAATGGCGAGAGACGGGACACGAGGGAGGGAGATGGTCAGTCTATGGCGAGAGACGGGACACGAGGGGGGAGATGGTCAGTCTATGGCGAGAGACGGGACACGAGGGAGGGAGATGGCCAGTCTATGGCGAGAGACGGGGCACGAGGGAGGGAGATGGTCAGTCTATGTCGAGAGAAGAGACACGAGGGAAGGAGATGGCGAGAGACGGGACAGGAGGGAGGGAGATGGTCAGTCTATGGCGAGAGACGAGAAACGACGGAGGGAGATGGTCAGTCTATGGCGAGAGACGGGACATGAGGGAGGGAGATGGTCAGACTATGGCGAGAGACGGGCACGAGGGAGGGAGACAGTCAGGCTATGGCGAGAGACGGGAAACGACGGAGGGAGATGGCGAGAGACAGGGACACGTGGGAGGGAGATGGTCAGTCTATGGCGAGAGAAGGAACACGAGGGAGGGAGATGTCAGTCTATGGCGAGAGACGGGACACGAGGGAGGGAGATGGTCAGTCTATGGCGAGAGACGAGACACGAGAGAGGGAGATGGTCAGTCTATGGCGAGAGACGGGACACCAGGGAGGGAGACAGTCAGGCTATGGCGAGAGACAGGAAACGACGGAGGGAGATGGCGAGAGACAGGGACACGTGGGAGGGAGATGGTCAGTCTATGGCGAGAAAAGGAACACGAGGGAGGGAGATGGCAGTCTATGGCGAGAGACGGGACACGAGGGAGGGAGATGGTCAGTCTATGGCGAGAGACGAGACACGAGAGAGGGAGATGGTCAGTCTATGGCGAGAGACGGGACACGAGGGAGGGAGATGGCCAGTCTATGGCGAGAGACGGGGCACGAGGGAGGGAGATGGTCAGTCTATGGCGAGAGAAGAGACACGAGGGAGGGAGATGGCGAGAGACGGGACAGGAGGGAGGGAGATGGTCAGTCTATGGCGAGAGACGAGAAACGACGGAGGGAGATGGTCAGTCTATGGCGAGAGACGGGACACGAGGGAGGGAGATGGTCAGTCTATGGCGAGATACTGGACACGAGGGAGGGAGATGGTCAGTCTATGGCGAGAGACGGGACACGAGGGAGGGAGATGGTCAGTCTATGGCGAGAGACGGGACACGAGGGAGTGAGATGGTCAGTCTTGGGCGAGAGACGGGACACAAGGGAGGGAGATGGCAGTCTATGGCGAGATACGGGACACGAGGGAGGGAGACGGTCAGTCTATGGCAAGATACTGGACACGAGGGAGGGAGATGGTCAGTCTATGGCGAGATACGGGACACGAGGGAGGGAGATGGTCAGTCTATGGCGAGAGACGGGACACAAGGGAGGGAGATGGTCAGTCTATGGCGAGAGACAGGACACGAGGGAGAGAGATGGTTAGTCTATGGCGAGAGACGAGACACGAGGGAGGGAGATGGCCAGTCTATGGCGAGAGACGGGACACGACGGAGGGAGATGGTCAGTCTATGGCGAGATAAGGGACACGAGGGAGATGGTTACTGGTCAGTCTATGGCGAGATACTGGACACGAGGGAGGGAGATGGTCAGTCTATGGCGAGAGACGGGACACGAGGGAGGGTCAGTCTATGGCGAGAGACGGGACACGAGGGAGGGAGATGGTCAGTATATGGCGAGAGACGGGACACGAGGGAGGGAGATGGTCAGTCTATGGCGAGAGACGGGACACGAGGGAGGGAGATGGCAGTCTATGGCGAGAGACGGGACACGAGGGAGGGAGATGGTCAGTCTATGGCGAGAGACGGGACACGAGGGAGGGAGATGGTCAGTCTATGGCGAGAGACGGGACACGAGAGAGGGAGATGGTCAGTCTATGACGAGAGACGGGACACCAGGGAGGGAGATGGTCAGTCTATGGCGAGAGACGAGACACGAGGGAGGGAGATGGCCAGTCTATGGCGAGAGACGGGACACGAGGGAGGGAGATGGTCAGTCTCTGGCGAGAGACGGGACACGAGGGGGGAGATGGTCTGTCTATGGCGAGAGACGGGACACGACGGAGGGAGATGGTCAGTCTATGGCGAGAGACGGAACACGAGGGAGGGAGATGGCGAGAGACGGGACACGAGGGAGGGAGATGGTCAGTCTATGGCGAGAGAAAAGACACGAGGGAGGGAGATGGTCAGTCTATGGCGAGGGACGGGACACGACGAAGGGAGATGATCAGTCTATGGCGAGAGACGGGATACGAGGGAGGGAGATGGCGAGAGACGGGAACACGAGGGAGGGAGATGGCGAGAGACGGGCCACGAGGGAGGGAGATGGTCAGTCTATGGCGAGAGACGGGACACGAGGGAGGGAGATGGCGAGAGACGGGACACAAGGGAGGGAGATGGTCAGTCTATGGCGAGAGACGGGACACGAGGGAGGGAGATGGCGAGAGACCGGGCACGAGGGAGGGAGATGGTCAGTCTATGGCGAGAGACGGGACACGAGGGAGGGAGATAGTCAGTCTATGGCGAGAGACGGGACACGAGGGAGGGAGATGACAGTCTATGGCGAGAGACGGGACACGAGGGAGGGAGACGGTCAGTCTATGGCGAGATACTGGACACGAGGGAGGGAGATGGTCAGTCTATGGCGAGAGACGGGACACAAGGGAGGGAGATGGTCAGTCTATGGCGAAAGACGGGACACGAGGGAGGGAGATAGTCAGTCTATGGCGAGAGATGGGACACGAGGGAGGGAGATAATCAGTCAATGGCGAGAGAAGGAACACGAGGGAGGGAGATGGTCAGTCTATGGCGAGAGAAGGGACACGAGGGAGGGAGATGGTCAGTCTTCGGCGAGAGAAGGGACACGAGGGAGGGAAATGGTCAGTCTATGGCGAGAGACGGGACACGAGGGAGGGAGATGGTCAGTCTATGGCAAGAGACGAGACAAGAGGGAGGGAGATGGTCAGTCTATGGCGAGAGACGGGACACGAGGGAGGGAGATAATCAATCTATGGCGAGGGAAGGGACACGAGGGAGGGAGATGGTCAGTCTATGGCGAGAGACGGGGCACGAGGGAGGGAGATGGTCAGTTTATGGCGAGAGAAGAGACACGAGGGAGGGAGATGGCGAGAGACGGGACAGGAGGGAGGGAGATGGTCAGTCTATGGCGAGAGAAGGGACACGAGGGAGGGAAATGGTCAGTCTATGGCGAGAGACGGGGCACGAGGGAGAGAGATGGTCAGTCTATGACGAGAGAAGAGACACGAGGGAGAGAGATGGCGAGAGACGGGACAGGAGGGAGGGAGATGGTCAGTCTATGGCGAGAGAAGAGACACGAGGGAGGAAGATGGCGACAGACGGGACACGAGGGAAGGAGATGGTTAGTCTATGGCGAGAGACGGGACACGATGGACGGAGATGGTTACTGGTCAGTCTATGGCGAGAGACGGGACACGAGGGAGGGAGATAATCAATCTATGGCGAGGGAAGGGACACGAGGGAGGGAGATGGTCAGTCTATGGCAAGAGAAGGGGCACGAGGAGGAAGATGGTCAGTCTATGGCGAGAGAAGGGACACGAGGGAGGGAAATGGTCAGTCTATGGCGAGAGACGGGACACGAGGGACGGAGATGGTTACTGGTCAGTCTATGGCGAGAGACGGGACACGAGGGAGGGAGATAATCAATTTATGGCGAGGGAAGGGACACGAGGGAGGGAGATGGTCAATCTATGGCGAGAGAACGGACACGAGGGAGGGAGATGGTCAGTCTATGGCGAGAGATGGGACACGAGGGAGGGAGGTGGTCAGTCTATGGCGAGAGACGGGACACGAGGGAGGGAGATGGTTAGTCTATGGCGAGAGACGGGACACGACGGAGGGAGATGGTCAGTCTATGGCGAGAGATGGGACACGACGGAGGTAGATGGTCAGTCTATGGCGAGAGACGGGACACGAGGGAGGGAAATGGCGAGAGACGGGACACGAGGGAGGGAGATGGTCAGTCTATGGCGATAGACGGGACACGAGGGAGGAGATGGTCAGTCTATGGCGAGAGACGGGACACGAGGGAGGGAGATGGTCAGTCTATGGCGAGAGACGGGAAACGACGGAGGGAGATGGTCAGTCTATGGCGAGAGACGAGACACGAGGGAGGGAGATGGTCAGTCTATGGCGAGAGACGGGCACGAGGGAGGGAGACAGTCAGGCTATGGGGAGAGACGGGAAACGACGAAGGGAGATGGCGAGAGACAGGGACACGTGTGAGGGAGATGGTCAGTCTATGGCGAGAGAAGGAACACGAGGGAGGGAGATGGCAGTCTATGGCGAGAGACGGGACACGAGGGAGGGAGATGGTCAGTCTATGGCGAGAGACGATACACGAGAGAGGGAGATGGTCAGTCTATGGCGAGAGACGGGACACCAGGGAGGGAGATGGTCAGTCTATGGCGAGAGACGGGACACGAGGGAGGGAGATGGCCAGTATATGGCGAGAGACGGGACACGAGGGAGGGAGATGGCGAGAGACGGGACACTAGGGAGGGAGATGGTCAGTCTATGGCGAGAGATGTGACACGATGGAGGGAGATGGCCAGTCTATGGCGAGAGACGAGACACGAGGGAGGGAGATGGCCAGTCTATGGCGAGAGACAGGACACGAGGGAGGGAGATGGTCAGTTTATGGCGAGAGACGGGACACGAGGGAGGGAGATGGTCAGTCTATGGCGAGAGACAGGACACGAGGGAGGGAGATGGTCAGTCTATGGCGAGAGAAGGGACACGAGGGAGGGAGATGGTCAGTCTATGGCGAGAGAAGGGACACGAGGGAGGGAAATGGTCAGTCTATGGCGAGAGACGGGACACGAGGGACGGAGATGGTTACTGGTCAGTCTATGGCGAGAGACGGGACACGAGTGAGGGAGATAATCAATCTATGGCGAGGGAAGGGACACGAGGGAGGGAGATGGTCAGTCTATGGCGAGAGAAGGGACACGAGGGAGAGAAATGGTCAGTCTATGGCGAGAGACGGGAAACGAGGGACGGAGATGGTTACTGGTCAGTCTATGGCGAGAGACGGGACACGAGGGAGGGAGATGGTCAGTCTATGGTGAGATAAGGGACACGAGGAAGATGGTTACTGGTCAGTCTATGGCGAGATACTGGACACCAGGGAGGGAGATAATCAGTCTATGGCGAGAGACGGGACATGAGGGAGGGAGATGGCTAGTCTATGGCGAGAGACGGGACACGAGGGAGGGAGATGGTCAGTCTATGTCGAGATATTGGACACGAGGGAGGGAGATGGTCAGTCTATGGCGTTAGACGGGACACGAGGGAGGGAGGTGGCCAGTCTATGGCGAGAGATGGGACACGAGGGAGGGAGATGGCCAGTCTATGGCGAGAGACGGGACACGAGGGACGGAGATGGTCAGTCTATGGCGAGAGAAGAGACACGAGGGAGGGAGATGGCGAGAGACGGGACAGGAGGGATGGAGATGGTCAGTCTATGGCGAGAGAAGGCACACGAGGGAGGGAAATGGTCAGTCTATGGCGAGAGACGGGGCACGAGGGAGGGAGATGGTCAGTCTATGGCGAGAGAAGAGACACGAGGGAGGGAGATGGCGAGAGACGGGACAGGAGGGAGGGAGATGGTCAGTCTATGGCGAGAGAAGAGACACGAGGGAGGAAGATGGCGAGAGACGGGACACGAGGGAAGGAGATGGTCAGTCTATGGCGAGAGACGGGACACGATGGACGGAGATGGTTACTGGTCAGTCTATGGCGAGAGACAGGACACGAGGGAGGGAGATAATCAATCTATGGCGAGGGAAGAGACACGAGGGAGGGATATGGTCAGTCTATGGCGAGAGAAGGGACACGAGGGAGGGAGATGGTCAGTCTATGGCGAGAGAAGGGACACGAGGGAGGGAAATGGTCAGTCTATGGCGAGAGACGGGACACGAGGGACGGAGATGGTTACTGGTCAGTCTATGGCGAGAGACGGGACACGAGGGAGGGAGATAATCAATCTATGGCGAGGGAAGGGACACGAGGGAGGGAGATGGTCAGTCTATGGCGAGAGAAGGGACACGAGGGAGGGAAATGGTCAGTCTTTGGCGAGAGACGGGACACGAGGGACGGAGATGGTTACTGGTCAATCTATGGCGAGAGACGGGACACGAGGGAGGGAGATGGTCAGTCTATGGTGAGATAAGGGACACGAGGGAGATGGTTACTGGTCAGTCTATGGCGAGATACTGGACACCAGGGAGGGAGATAAACAGTCTATGGCGCGAGACGGGACACGAGGGAGGGAGATGGCTAGTATATGGCGAGAGACGGGACACGAGAGGAGGGGGATGGTCAGTCTATGTCGAGATATTGGACACGAGGGAGGGAGATGGTCTGTCTATGGCGATAGACGGGACACGAGGGAGGGAGATGGCCAGTCTATGGCGAGAGATGGGACACGAGGGAGGGAGGTGGTCAGTCTATGGCGAGAGACGGGACACGAGGGAGGGAGATGGTCAGTCTATGGCGAGAGATGGGACACGAGGGAGGGAGATGGTCAGTCTATGGCGAGAGACGGGACACGACGGAGGGAGATGGTCAGTCTATGGCGAGAGATGGGACACGACGGAGGTAGATGGTCAGTCTATGGCGAGAGACGGGACACGAGGGAGGGAAATGGCGAGAGACGGGACACGAGGGAGGGAGATGGTCAGTCTATGGCGAGAGACGGGACACGAGGGGGGAGATGGTCAGTCTATGGCGAGAGACGGGACACGAGGGAGGGAGATGGCCAGTCTATGGCGAGAGACGGGGCACGAGGGAGGGAGATGGTCAGTCTATGTCGAGAGAAGAGACACGAGGGAAGGAGATGGCGAGAGACGGGACAGGAGGGAGGGAGATGGTCAGTCTATGGCGAGAGACGAGAAACGACGGAGGGAGATGGTCAGTCTATGGCGAGAGACGGGACATGAGGGAGGGAGATGGTCAGACTATGGCGAGAGACGGGCACGAGGGAGGGAGACAGTCAGGCTATGGCGAGAGACGGGAAACGACGGAGGGAGATGGCGAGAGACAGGGACACGTGGGAGGGAGATGGTCAGTCTATGGCGAGAGAAGGAACACGAGGGAGGGAGATGTCAGTCTATGGCGAGAGACGGGACACGAGGGAGGGAGATGGTCAGTCTATGGCGAGAGACGAGACACGAGAGAGGGAGATGGTCAGTCTATGGCGAGAGACGGGACACCAGGGAGGGAGACAGTCAGGCTATGGCGAGAGACAGGAAACGACGGAGGGAGATGGCGAGAGACAGGGACACGTGGGAGGGAGATGGTCAGTCTATGGCGAGAAAAGGAACACGAGGGAGGGAGATGGCAGTCTATGGCGAGAGACGGGACACGAGGGAGGGAGATGGTCAGTCTATGGCGAGAGACGAGACACGAGAGAGGGAGATGGTCAGTCTATGGCGAGAGACGGGACACGAGGGAGGGAGATGGCCAGTCTATGGCGAGAGACGGGGCACGAGGGAGGGAGATGGTCAGTCTATGGCGAGAGAAGAGACACGAGGGAGGGAGATGGCGAGAGACGGGACAGGAGGGAGGGAGATGGTCAGTCTATGGCGAGAGACGAGAAACGACGGAGGGAGATGGTCAGTCTATGGCGAGAGACGGGACACGAGGGAGGGAGATGGTCAGTCTATGGCGAGATACTGGACACGAGGGAGGGAGATGGTCAGTCTATGGCGAGAGACGGGACACGAGGGAGGGAGATGGTCAGTCTATGGCGAGAGACGGGACACGAGGGAGTGAGATGGTCAGTCTTGGGCGAGAGACGGGACACAAGGGAGGGAGATGGCAGTCTATGGCGAGATACGGGACACGAGGGAGGGAGACGGTCAGTCTATGGCAAGATACTGGACACGAGGGAGGGAGATGGTCAGTCTATGGCGAGATACGGGACACGAGGGAGGGAGATGGTCAGTCTATGGCGAGAGACGGGACACAAGGGAGGGAGATGGTCAGTCTATGGCGAGAGACAGGACACGAGGGAGAGAGATGGTTAGTCTATGGCGAGAGACGAGACACGAGGGAGGGAGATGGCCAGTCTATGGCGAGAGACGGGACACGACGGAGGGAGATGGTCAGTCTATGGCGAGATAAGGGACACGAGGGAGATGGTTACTGGTCAGTCTATGGCGAGATACTGGACACGAGGGAGGGAGATGGTCAGTCTATGGCGAGAGACGGGACACGAGGGAGGGTCAGTCTATGGCGAGAGACGGGACACGAGGGAGGGAGATGGTCAGTATATGGCGAGAGACGGGACACGAGGGAGGGAGATGGTCAGTCTATGGCGAGAGACGGGACACGAGGGAGGGAGATGGCAGTCTATGGCGAGAGACGGGACACGAGGGAGGGAGATGGTCAGTCTATGGCGAGAGACGGGACACGAGGGAGGGAGATGGTCAGTCTATGGCGAGAGACGGGACACGAGAGAGGGAGATGGTCAGTCTATGACGAGAGACGGGACACCAGGGAGGGAGATGGTCAGTCTATGGCGAGAGACGAGACACGAGGGAGGGAGATGGCCAGTCTATGGCGAGAGACGGGACACGAGGGAGGGAGATGGTCAGTCTCTGGCGAGAGACGGGACACGAGGGGGGAGATGGTCTGTCTATGGCGAGAGACGGGACACGACGGAGGGAGATGGTCAGTCTATGGCGAGAGACGGAACACGAGGGAGGGAGATGGCGAGAGACGGGACACGAGGGAGGGAGATGGTCAGTCTATGGCGAGAGAAAAGACACGAGGGAGGGAGATGGTCAGTCTATGGCGAGGGACGGGACACGACGAAGGGAGATGATCAGTCTATGGCGAGAGACGGGATACGAGGGAGGGAGATGGCGAGAGACGGGAACACGAGGGAGGGAGATGGCGAGAGACGGGCCACGAGGGAGGGAGATGGTCAGTCTATGGCGAGAGACGGGACACGAGGGAGGGAGATGGCGAGAGACGGGACACAAGGGAGGGAGATGGTCAGTCTATGGCGAGAGACGGGACACGAGGGAGGGAGATGGCGAGAGACCGGGCACGAGGGAGGGAGATGGTCAGTCTATGGCGAGAGACGGGACACGAGGGAGGGAGATAGTCAGTCTATGGCGAGAGACGGGACACGAGGGAGGGAGATGACAGTCTATGGCGAGAGACGGGACACGAGGGAGGGAGACGGTCAGTCTATGGCGAGATACTGGACACGAGGGAGGGAGATGGTCAGTCTATGGCGAGAGACGGGACACAAGGGAGGGAGATGGTCAGTCTATGGCGAAAGACGGGACACGAGGGAGGGAGATAGTCAGTCTATGGCGAGAGATGGGACACGAGGGAGGGAGATAATCAGTCAATGGCGAGAGAAGGAACACGAGGGAGGGAGATGGTCAGTCTATGGCGAGAGAAGGGACACGAGGGAGGGAGATGGTCAGTCTTCGGCGAGAGAAGGGACACGAGGGAGGGAAATGGTCAGTCTATGGCGAGAGACGGGACACGAGGGAGGGAGATGGTCAGTCTATGGCAAGAGACGAGACAAGAGGGAGGGAGATGGTCAGTCTATGGCGAGAGACGGGACACGAGGGAGGGAGATGGCGAGATACGAGACACGAGGGAGGGAGATGGTCAGTCTATGGCGAGATAAGGGACACGAGGGAGATGGTTACTGGTCAGTCTATGGCGAGATACTGGACACGAGATAGGGAGATAATCAGTCTATGGCGAGAGACGGGACACGAGGGAGGGAGATGGCGAGAGACGGGACACGAGGGAGGGAGATGGTCAGTCTATGGCGAGAGACGGGACACGAGGGAGGGAGATGGTCAGTCTATGGCGAGCGACGGGACACGAGGGAGGGAGATGGTCAGTCTATGGCGAGAGACGGGACACGAGGGAGGGAGATGGTCAGTCTATGGCGAGAGACGGGACACGAGGGAGGGAGATGGTCAGTCTATGGCGAGAGACGGGTGACGAGGGAGGGAGATGGTCAGTCTATGGCGAGAGACGAGACACGAGGGAGGGAGATGGTCAGTCTATGGCGAGAGACGGGACACAAGGGAGGGAGATGGCGAGAGACGAGACACGAGGGAGGGAGATGGTCAGTCTATGGCGAGAGACGGGACACGAGGGAGGGAGATGGTCAGTCTATGGCGAGAGACGGGACACGAGGGAGGGAGATGGTCAATCTATGGCGAGAGAAGGGATACGAGGGAGGGAGATGGTCAGTCTATGGCGAGAGAAGGGACACGAGGGAGGGAAATGGTCAGTCTATGGCGAGAGACGGGACACGAGGGACGGAGATGGTTACTGGTCAGTCTATGGCGAGAGACGGGACACGAGGGAGGGAGATGGCAAGTATATGGCGAGAGACGGGACACGAGGGAGGGGGATGGTCAGTCTATGTCGAGATATTGGACACGAGGGAGGGAGATGGTCTGTCTATGGCGATAGACGGGACACGAGGAAGGGAGATGGCCAGTCTATGGCGAGAGATGGGACACCAGGGAGGGAGGTGGTCAGTCTATGGCGAGAGACGGGACACGAGGGAGGGAGATGGTCAGTCTATGGCGAGAGATGGGACACGAGGGAGGGAGATGGTCAGTCTATGGCGAGAGACGGGACACGACGGAGGGAGATGGTCAGTCTATGGCGAGAGATGGGACACGACGGAGGTAGATGGTCAGTCTATGGCGAGAGACGGGACACGAGGGAGGGAAATGGCGAGAGACGGGACACGAGGGAGGAAGATGGTCAGTCTATGGCGAGAGACGGGTTACGAGGGGGGAGATGGTCAGTCTATGGCGAGAGACGGGACACGAGGGAGGGAGATGGCCAGTCTATGGCGAGAGACGGGGCACGAGGGAGGGAGATGGTCAGTCTATGGCGAGAGAAGAGACACGAGGGAGGGAGATGGCGAGAGACGGGACAGGAGGGAGGGAGATGGTCAGTCTATGGCGAGAGACGAGAAACGACGGAGGGAGATGGTCAGTCTATGGCGAGAGACGGGACACGAGGGAGGGAGACAGTCAGGCTATGGCGAGAGACGGGAAACGACGGAGGGAGATGGCGAGAGACAGGGACACGTGGGAGGGAGATGGTCAGTCTATGGCGAGAAAAGGAACACGAGGGAGGAGATGGCAGTCTATGGCGAGAGACGGGACACGAGGGAGGGAGATGGTCAGTCTATGGCGAGAGACGAGACACGAGAGAGGGAGATGGTCAGTCTATGGCGAGAGACGGGACACTAGGGAGGGAGATGGTCAGTCTATGGCGAGAGACGGGGCACGAGGGAGGGAGATGGCCGGTCTATGGCGAGAGACGGGACACGACGGAGGGAGATGGTCAGTCTAAGGCGAGAGACGGAACACGAGGGAGGGAGATGGCGAGAGACGGGACACGAGGGAGGGAGATGGTCAGTCTATGGTGAGAGATGGGACACCAGGTAGAGAGATGGCCAGTCTATGGCGAGAGACGGGACACGAGGGAGGGAGATGGTCAGTCTTTGGCGAGAGACAGGACACGAGGGAGGAAGATGGCGAGAGAAAAGACACGAGGGAGGGAGATGGCCAGTCTATGGCGAGAGACGGGACACGACGGAGGGAGATAATCAGTCTATGGCGAGAGACGGGACACGAGGGAGGGAGATGGCGAGAGACGGGACCACGAGGGAGGGAGATGGCGAGAGACGGGCCACGAGGGAGGGAGATGGTCAGTCTATGGCGAGATACTGGACACGAGGGAGGGAGATAATCAGTCTATGGCGAGAGACGGGACACGAGGGAGGGAGATGGTCAGTCTATGGCGAGAGACGGGACATGAGGGAGGGAGATGGTCAGTCTATGGCGAGAGACGGGATACGAGGGAGGGAGATGGTCACTGGTCAGCCTATGGTGAGATACTGGACACGAGGGAGGGAGATGGTCAGTCTATGGCGAGAGACGGGACACGAGGGAGAGAGATGTCGAGAGACGGGACACGAGGGAGGGAGATGGTCAGTCTATGGCGATAGACGGGACACGAGGGAGGGAGATGGTCAGTCTATGGCGAGAGACGGGACACGAGGGAGGGAGATGGTCAGTCTATGGCGAGAGACGGGACACGAGGGAGGGAGATGGTCAGTCTATGGCGAGAGACGGGACACGAGGGAGTGAGATGGTCAGTCTATGGCGAGAGACGGGACACGAGGGAGGGAGATGGCGAGAGACGGGACACGAGGGAGGGAGATGGTCAGTCTATGGCGATAGACGGGACACGAGGGAGGGAGATGGTCAGTCTATGGCGAGAGACGGGACACGAGGGAGGGAGATGGTCAGTCTATGGCGAGAGACGGGACACGAGGGAGGGAGATGGTCAGTCTATGGCGAGAGACGGGACACGAGGGAGTGAGATGGTCAGTCTATGGCGAGAGACGGGACACGAGGGAGTGAGATGGTCAGTCTATGGCGAGAGACGGTACACGAGGGAGTGAGATGGTCAGTCTATGGCGAGAGACGGGACACGAGGGAGTGAGATGGTCAGTCTATGGTGAGAGACGGGACACGAGGGAGTGAGATGGTCAGTCTATGGCGAGAGACGGGACACGAGGGAGGGAGATGGTCAGTCTATGGCGAGAGACGGGACGCCAGGGAGGGAGATGGTCAGTCTATGGCGAGAGAAGGAACACGAGGGAGGGAGATGGCAGTCTATGGCGAGAGACGGGACACGAGGGAGGGAGACGGTCAGTCTATGACGAGAGACGGGACACGAGGGAGGGAGATGGTCAGTCTATGGCGAGAGACGGGACACGAGGGAGTGAGATGGTCAGTCTATGGCGAGATACGGGGCACGAGGGAGGGAGATGGTCAGTCTATGGCGAGAGACGGGACACGAGGGAGTGAGATGGTCAGTCTATGGCGAGAGACGGGACACGAGGGAGGGAGATGGTCAGTCTATGACGAGAGACGGGACACGAGGGAGGGAAATGGCGAGAGACGGGACACGAGGGAGTGAGATGGTCAGTCTATGGCGAGAGACGGGACACGAGGGAGGGAGATGGTCAGTCTATGGCGAGATACTGGACACGAGGGAGGGAGATGGTCAGTCTATGGCGAGAAACGGGACACGAGGGAGGGAGATGGCGAGAGACGGGACACGAGGGAAGGAGACGGTCAGTCTATGACGAGAGACGGGACACGAGGGAGGGAGATGGTCAGTCTATGGCGAGAGACGGGAAACGAGGGAGGGAGATGGCGAGAGACGGGACACGAGGGAGGGAGATGGTCAGTCTATGACGAGAGACGGGACACGAGGGAGGGAGATGGTCAGTCTATGGCGAGATACGGGACACGAGGGAGGGAGATGGCGAGAGACGGGACACGAGGGAGGGAGATGGTCAGTCTATGGCGAGAGACGGGACACGAGGGAGGGAGATGGTCAGTCTATGGCGAGATACGGGACACGAGGGAGGGAGATGGTCAGTGTATGGCGAGAGACGGGACACGAGGGAGGGAGATGGTCAGTCTATGGCGAGAAACGGGACACGAGGGAGGGAGATGGTCAGTCTATGGCAAGAGACGGGACACGAGGGAGTGAGATGGTCAGTCTATGGCGAGAGACGGGACACGAGGGAGGGAGATGGTCAGTCTATGGCGAGAGACGGGACACGAGGGAGGGAGATGGTCAGTCTATGGCGAGAGAAGGGACACGAGGGAGGGAGATGGTCAGTCTATGGCGAGAGACGGGACACGAGGGAGGGAGATGGTCAGTCTATGGCGAGAGACGGGACACGAGGGAGGTAGATGGTCAGTCTATGGCGAGAGACGGGACACGAGGGAGGGAGATGGACAGTCTATGGCGAGAGACGGGACACGAGGGAGGTAGATGGTCAGTCTATGGCGAGAGACGGGACACGAGGGAGGGAGATGGACAGTCTATGGCGAGAGACGGGACACGAGGGAGGGAGATGGTCAGTCTATGGCGAGAGACGGGACACGAGGGAGGTAGTTGGTCAGTCTATGGCGAGAGACGGGACACAAGGGAGGGAGATGGACAGTCTATGGCGAGAGACGGGACACGAGGGAGGTAGATGGTCAGTCTATGGCGAGAGACGGGACACGAGGGAGGGAGATGGCGAGAAACGGGACACGAGGGAGGGAGACGGTCAGTCTATGGCGAGAGATGGGACACGACGGAGGGAGATGGTCAGTCTATGGCGAGAGACGGGACACGAGGGAGGGAGATGGCGAGAGACGGGACACGAGGGAGGGAGATGGTCAGTGTATGGCGAGATACTGGACACGAGGGAGGGAGATGGTCAGTATATGGCGAGAGACAGGACACGAGGGAGGGAGATGGTCAGTCTATGGCGAGAGAAGGGACACGAGGGAGGGAGATGGTCAGTCTATGGCGAGAGAAGGGACACGAGGGAGGGAAATGGTCAGTCTATGGCGAGAGACGGGACACGAGGGACGGAGATGGTTACTGGTCAGTCTATGGCGAGAGACGGGACACGAGTGAGGGAGATAATCAATCTATGGCGAGGGAAGGGACACGAGGGAGGGAGATGGTCAGTCTATGGCGAGAGAAGGGACACGAGGGAGAGAAATGGTCAGTCTATGGCGAGAGACGGGAAACGAGGGACGGAGATGGTTACTGGTCAGTCTATGGCGAGAGACGGGACACGAGGGAGGGAGATGGTCAGTCTATGGTGAGATAAGGGACACGAGGAAGATGGTTACTGGTCAGTCTATGGCGAGATACTGGACACCAGGGAGGGAGATAATCAGTCTATGGCGAGAGACGGGACATGAGGGAGGGAGATGGCTAGTCTATGGCGAGAGACGGGACACGAGGGAGGGAGATGGTCAGTCTATGTCGAGATATTGGACACGAGGGAGGGAGATGGTCAGTCTATGGCGTTAGACGGGACACGAGGGAGGGAGGTGGCCAGTCTATGGCGAGAGATGGGACACGAGGGAGGGAGATGGCCAGTCTATGGCGAGAGACGGGACACGAGGGACGGAGATGGTCAGTCTATGGCGAGAGAAGAGACACGAGGGAGGGAGATGGCGAGAGACGGGACAGGAGGGATGGAGATGGTCAGTCTATGGCGAGAGAAGGCACACGAGGGAGGGAAATGGTCAGTCTATGGCGAGAGACGGGGCACGAGGGAGGGAGATGGTCAGTCTATGGCGAGAGAAGAGACACGAGGGAGGGAGATGGCGAGAGACGGGACAGGAGGGAGGGAGATGGTCAGTCTATGGCGAGAGAAGAGACACGAGGGAGGAAGATGGCGAGAGACGGGACACGAGGGAAGGAGATGGTCAGTCTATGGCGAGAGACGGGACACGATGGACGGAGATGGTTACTGGTCAGTCTATGGCGAGAGACAGGACACGAGGGAGGGAGATAATCAATCTATGGCGAGGGAAGAGACACGAGGGAGGGATATGGTCAGTCTATGGCGAGAGAAGGGACACGAGGGAGGGAGATGGTCAGTCTATGGCGAGAGAAGGGACACGAGGGAGGGAAATGGTCAGTCTATGGCGAGAGACGGGACACGAGGGACGGAGATGGTTACTGGTCAGTCTATGGCGAGAGACGGGACACGAGGGAGGGAGATAATCAATCTATGGCGAGGGAAGGGACACGAGGGAGGGAGATGGTCAGTCTATGGCGAGAGAAGGGACACGAGGGAGGGAAATGGTCAGTCTTTGGCGAGAGACGGGACACGAGGGACGGAGATGGTTACTGGTCAATCTATGGCGAGAGACGGGACACGAGGGAGGGAGATGGTCAGTCTATGGTGAGATAAGGGACACGAGGGAGATGGTTACTGGTCAGTCTATGGCGAGATACTGGACACCAGGGAGGGAGATAAACAGTCTATGGCGCGAGACGGGACACGAGGGAGGGAGATGGCTAGTATATGGCGAGAGACGGGACACGAGAGGAGGGGGATGGTCAGTCTATGTCGAGATATTGGACACGAGGGAGGGAGATGGTCTGTCTATGGCGATAGACGGGACACGAGGGAGGGAGATGGCCAGTCTATGGCGAGAGATGGGACACGAGGGAGGGAGGTGGTCAGTCTATGGCGAGAGACGGGACACGAGGGAGGGAGATGGTCAGTCTATGGCGAGAGATGGGACACGAGGGAGGGAGATGGTCAGTCTATGGCGAGAGACGGGACACGACGGAGGGAGATGGTCAGTCTATGGCGAGAGATGGGACACGACGGAGGTAGATGGTCAGTCTATGGCGAGAGACGGGACACGAGGGAGGGAAATGGCGAGAGACGGGACACGAGGGAGGGAGATGGTCAGTCTATGGCGAGAGACGGGACACGAGGGGGGAGATGGTCAGTCTATGGCGAGAGACGGGACACGAGGGAGGGAGATGGCCAGTCTATGGCGAGAGACGGGGCACGAGGGAGGGAGATGGTCAGTCTATGTCGAGAGAAGAGACACGAGGGAAGGAGATGGCGAGAGACGGGACAGGAGGGAGGGAGATGGTCAGTCTATGGCGAGAGACGAGAAACGACGGAGGGAGATGGTCAGTCTATGGCGAGAGACGGGACATGAGGGAGGGAGATGGTCAGACTATGGCGAGAGACGGGCACGAGGGAGGGAGACAGTCAGGCTATGGCGAGAGACGGGAAACGACGGAGGGAGATGGCGAGAGACAGGGACACGTGGGAGGGAGATGGTCAGTCTATGGCGAGAGAAGGAACACGAGGGAGGGAGATGTCAGTCTATGGCGAGAGACGGGACACGAGGGAGGGAGATGGTCAGTCTATGGCGAGAGACGAGACACGAGAGAGGGAGATGGTCAGTCTATGGCGAGAGACGGGACACCAGGGAGGGAGACAGTCAGGCTATGGCGAGAGACAGGAAACGACGGAGGGAGATGGCGAGAGACAGGGACACGTGGGAGGGAGATGGTCAGTCTATGGCGAGAAAAGGAACACGAGGGAGGGAGATGGCAGTCTATGGCGAGAGACGGGACACGAGGGAGGGAGATGGTCAGTCTATGGCGAGAGACGAGACACGAGAGAGGGAGATGGTCAGTCTATGGCGAGAGACGGGACACGAGGGAGGGAGATGGCCAGTCTATGGCGAGAGACGGGGCACGAGGGAGGGAGATGGTCAGTCTATGGCGAGAGAAGAGACACGAGGGAGGGAGATGGCGAGAGACGGGACAGGAGGGAGGGAGATGGTCAGTCTATGGCGAGAGACGAGAAACGACGGAGGGAGATGGTCAGTCTATGGCGAGAGACGGGACACGAGGGAGGGAGATGGTCAGTCTATGGCGAGATACTGGACACGAGGGAGGGAGATGGTCAGTCTATGGCGAGAGACGGGACACGAGGGAGGGAGATGGTCAGTCTATGGCGAGAGACGGGACACGAGGGAGTGAGATGGTCAGTCTTGGGCGAGAGACGGGACACAAGGGAGGGAGATGGCAGTCTATGGCGAGATACGGGACACGAGGGAGGGAGACGGTCAGTCTATGGCAAGATACTGGACACGAGGGAGGGAGATGGTCAGTCTATGGCGAGATACGGGACACGAGGGAGGGAGATGGTCAGTCTATGGCGAGAGACGGGACACAAGGGAGGGAGATGGTCAGTCTATGGCGAGAGACAGGACACGAGGGAGAGAGATGGTTAGTCTATGGCGAGAGACGAGACACGAGGGAGGGAGATGGCCAGTCTATGGCGAGAGACGGGACACGACGGAGGGAGATGGTCAGTCTATGGCGAGATAAGGGACACGAGGGAGATGGTTACTGGTCAGTCTATGGCGAGATACTGGACACGAGGGAGGGAGATGGTCAGTCTATGGCGAGAGACGGGACACGAGGGAGGGTCAGTCTATGGCGAGAGACGGGACACGAGGGAGGGAGATGGTCAGTATATGGCGAGAGACGGGACACGAGGGAGGGAGATGGTCAGTCTATGGCGAGAGACGGGACACGAGGGAGGGAGATGGCAGTCTATGGCGAGAGACGGGACACGAGGGAGGGAGATGGTCAGTCTATGGCGAGAGACGGGACACGAGGGAGGGAGATGGTCAGTCTATGGCGAGAGACGGGACACGAGAGAGGGAGATGGTCAGTCTATGACGAGAGACGGGACACCAGGGAGGGAGATGGTCAGTCTATGGCGAGAGACGAGACACGAGGGAGGGAGATGGCCAGTCTATGGCGAGAGACGGGACACGAGGGAGGGAGATGGTCAGTCTCTGGCGAGAGACGGGACACGAGGGGGGAGATGGTCTGTCTATGGCGAGAGACGGGACACGACGGAGGGAGATGGTCAGTCTATGGCGAGAGACGGAACACGAGGGAGGGAGATGGCGAGAGACGGGACACGAGGGAGGGAGATGGTCAGTCTATGGCGAGAGAAAAGACACGAGGGAGGGAGATGGTCAGTCTATGGCGAGGGACGGGACACGACGAAGGGAGATGATCAGTCTATGGCGAGAGACGGGATACGAGGGAGGGAGATGGCGAGAGACGGGAACACGAGGGAGGGAGATGGCGAGAGACGGGCCACGAGGGAGGGAGATGGTCAGTCTATGGCGAGAGACGGGACACGAGGGAGGGAGATGGCGAGAGACGGGACACAAGGGAGGGAGATGGTCAGTCTATGGCGAGAGACGGGACACGAGGGAGGGAGATGGCGAGAGACCGGGCACGAGGGAGGGAGATGGTCAGTCTATGGCGAGAGACGGGACACGAGGGAGGGAGATAGTCAGTCTATGGCGAGAGACGGGACACGAGGGAGGGAGATGACAGTCTATGGCGAGAGACGGGACACGAGGGAGGGAGACGGTCAGTCTATGGCGAGATACTGGACACGAGGGAGGGAGATGGTCAGTCTATGGCGAGAGACGGGACACAAGGGAGGGAGATGGTCAGTCTATGGCGAAAGACGGGACACGAGGGAGGGAGATAGTCAGTCTATGGCGAGAGATGGGACACGAGGGAGGGAGATAATCAGTCAATGGCGAGAGAAGGAACACGAGGGAGGGAGATGGTCAGTCTATGGCGAGAGAAGGGACACGAGGGAGGGAGATGGTCAGTCTTCGGCGAGAGAAGGGACACGAGGGAGGGAAATGGTCAGTCTATGGCGAGAGACGGGACACGAGGGAGGGAGATGGTCAGTCTATGGCAAGAGACGAGACAAGAGGGAGGGAGATGGTCAGTCTATGGCGAGAGACGGGACACGAGGGAGGGAGATGGCGAGATACGAGACACGAGGGAGGGAGATGGTCAGTCTATGGCGAGATAAGGGACACGAGGGAGATGGTTACTGGTCAGTCTATGGCGAGATACTGGACACGAGATAGGGAGATAATCAGTCTATGGCGAGAGACGGGACACGAGGGAGGGAGATGGCGAGAGACGGGACACGAGGGAGGGAGATGGTCAGTCTATGGCGAGAGACGGGACACGAGGGAGGGAGATGGTCAGTCTATGGCGAGCGACGGGACACGAGGGAGGGAGATGGTCAGTCTATGGCGAGAGACGGGACACGAGGGAGGGAGATGGTCAGTCTATGGCGAGAGACGGGACACGAGGGAGGGAGATGGTCAGTCTATGGCGAGAGACGGGTGACGAGGGAGGGAGATGGTCAGTCTATGGCGAGAGACGAGACACGAGGGAGGGAGATGGTCAGTCTATGGCGAGAGACGGGACACAAGGGAGGGAGATGGCGAGAGACGAGACACGAGGGAGGGAGATGGTCAGTCTATGGCGAGAGACGGGACACGAGGGAGGGAGATGGTCAGTCTATGGCGAGAGACGGGACACGAGGGAGGGAGATGGTCAATCTATGGCGAGAGAAGGGATACGAGGGAGGGAGATGGTCAGTCTATGGCGAGAGAAGGGACACGAGGGAGGGAAATGGTCAGTCTATGGCGAGAGACGGGACACGAGGGACGGAGATGGTTACTGGTCAGTCTATGGCGAGAGACGGGACACGAGGGAGGGAGATGGCAAGTATATGGCGAGAGACGGGACACGAGGGAGGGGGATGGTCAGTCTATGTCGAGATATTGGACACGAGGGAGGGAGATGGTCTGTCTATGGCGATAGACGGGACACGAGGAAGGGAGATGGCCAGTCTATGGCGAGAGATGGGACACCAGGGAGGGAGGTGGTCAGTCTATGGCGAGAGACGGGACACGAGGGAGGGAGATGGTCAGTCTATGGCGAGAGATGGGACACGAGGGAGGGAGATGGTCAGTCTATGGCGAGAGACGGGACACGACGGAGGGAGATGGTCAGTCTATGGCGAGAGATGGGACACGACGGAGGTAGATGGTCAGTCTATGGCGAGAGACGGGACACGAGGGAGGGAAATGGCGAGAGACGGGACACGAGGGAGGAAGATGGTCAGTCTATGGCGAGAGACGGGTTACGAGGGGGGAGATGGTCAGTCTATGGCGAGAGACGGGACACGAGGGAGGGAGATGGCCAGTCTATGGCGAGAGACGGGGCACGAGGGAGGGAGATGGTCAGTCTATGGCGAGAGAAGAGACACGAGGGAGGGAGATGGCGAGAGACGGGACAGGAGGGAGGGAGATGGTCAGTCTATGGCGAGAGACGAGAAACGACGGAGGGAGATGGTCAGTCTATGGCGAGAGACGGGACACGAGGGAGGGAGACAGTCAGGCTATGGCGAGAGACGGGAAACGACGGAGGGAGATGGCGAGAGACAGGGACACGTGGGAGGGAGATGGTCAGTCTATGGCGAGAAAAGGAACACGAGGGAGGAGATGGCAGTCTATGGCGAGAGACGGGACACGAGGGAGGGAGATGGTCAGTCTATGGCGAGAGACGAGACACGAGAGAGGGAGATGGTCAGTCTATGGCGAGAGACGGGACACTAGGGAGGGAGATGGTCAGTCTATGGCGAGAGACGGGGCACGAGGGAGGGAGATGGCCGGTCTATGGCGAGAGACGGGACACGACGGAGGGAGATGGTCAGTCTAAGGCGAGAGACGGAACACGAGGGAGGGAGATGGCGAGAGACGGGACACGAGGGAGGGAGATGGTCAGTCTATGGTGAGAGATGGGACACCAGGTAGAGAGATGGCCAGTCTATGGCGAGAGACGGGACACGAGGGAGGGAGATGGTCAGTCTTTGGCGAGAGACAGGACACGAGGGAGGAAGATGGCGAGAGAAAAGACACGAGGGAGGGAGATGGCCAGTCTATGGCGAGAGACGGGACACGACGGAGGGAGATAATCAGTCTATGGCGAGAGACGGGACACGAGGGAGGGAGATGGCGAGAGACGGGACCACGAGGGAGGGAGATGGCGAGAGACGGGCCACGAGGGAGGGAGATGGTCAGTCTATGGCGAGATACTGGACACGAGGGAGGGAGATAATCAGTCTATGGCGAGAGACGGGACACGAGGGAGGGAGATGGTCAGTCTATGGCGAGAGACGGGACATGAGGGAGGGAGATGGTCAGTCTATGGCGAGAGACGGGATACGAGGGAGGGAGATGGTCACTGGTCAGCCTATGGTGAGATACTGGACACGAGGGAGGGAGATGGTCAGTCTATGGCGAGAGACGGGACACGAGGGAGAGAGATGTCGAGAGACGGGACACGAGGGAGGGAGATGGTCAGTCTATGGCGATAGACGGGACACGAGGGAGGGAGATGGTCAGTCTATGGCGAGAGACGGGACACGAGGGAGGGAGATGGTCAGTCTATGGCGAGAAACGGGACACGAGGGAGGGAGATGGTCAGTCTATGGCGAGAGACGGGACACGAGGGAGTGAGATGGTCAGTCTATGGCGAGAGACGGGACACGAGGGAGGGAGATGGCGAGAGACGGGACACGAGGGAGGGAGATGGTCAGTCTATGGCGATAGACGGGACACGAGGGAGGGAGATGGTCAGTCTATGGCGAGAGACGGGACACGAGGGAGGGAGATGGTCAGTCTATGGCGAGAGACGGGACACGAGGGAGGGAGATGGTCAGTCTATGGCGAGAGACGGGACACGAGGGAGTGAGATGGTCAGTCTATGGCGAGAGACGGGACACGAGGGAGTGAGATGGTCAGTCTATGGCGAGAGACGGTACACGAGGGAGTGAGATGGTCAGTCTATGGCGAGAGACGGGACACGAGGGAGTGAGATGGTCAGTCTATGGTGAGAGACGGGACACGAGGGAGTGAGATGGTCAGTCTATGGCGAGAGACGGGACACGAGGGAGGGAGATGGTCAGTCTATGGCGAGAGACGGGACGCCAGGGAGGGAGATGGTCAGTCTATGGCGAGAGAAGGAACACGAGGGAGGGAGATGGCAGTCTATGGCGAGAGACGGGACACGAGGGAGGGAGACGGTCAGTCTATGACGAGAGACGGGACACGAGGGAGGGAGATGGTCAGTCTATGGCGAGAGACGGGACACGAGGGAGTGAGATGGTCAGTCTATGGCGAGATACGGGGCACGAGGGAGGGAGATGGTCAGTCTATGGCGAGAGACGGGACACGAGGGAGTGAGATGGTCAGTCTATGGCGAGAGACGGGACACGAGGGAGGGAGATGGTCAGTCTATGACGAGAGACGGGACACGAGGGAGGGAAATGGCGAGAGACGGGACACGAGGGAGTGAGATGGTCAGTCTATGGCGAGAGACGGGACACGAGGGAGGGAGATGGTCAGTCTATGGCGAGATACTGGACACGAGGGAGGGAGATGGTCAGTCTATGGCGAGAGACGGGACACGAGGGAGGGAGATGGCGAGAGACGGGACACGAGGGAAGGAGACGGTCAGTCTATGACGAGAGACGGGACACGAGGGAGGGAGATGGTCAGTCTATGGCGAGAGACGGGAAACGAGGGAGGGAGATGGCGAGAGACGGGACACGAGGGAGGGAGATGGTCAGTCTATGACGAGAGACGGGACACGAGGGAGGGAGATGGTCAGTCTATGGCGAGATACGGGACACGAGGGAGGGAGATGGCGAGAGACGGGACACGAGGGAGGGAGATGGTCAGTCTATGGCGAGAGACGGGACACGAGGGAGGGAGATGGTCAGTCTATGGCGAGATACGGGACACGAGGGAGGGAGATGGTCAGTGTATGGCGAGAGACGGGACACGAGGGAGGGAGATGGTCAGTCTATGGCGAGAAACGGGACACGAGGGAGGGAGATGGTCAGTCTATGGCAAGAGACGGGACACGAGGGAGTGAGATGGTCAGTCTATGGCGAGAGACGGGACACGAGGGAGGGAGATGGTCAGTCTATGGCGAGAGACGGGACACGAGGGAGGGAGATGGTCAGTCTATGGCGAGAGAAGGGACACGAGGGAGGGAGATGGTCAGTCTATGGCGAGAGACGGGACACGAGGGAGGGAGATGGTCAGTCTATGGCGAGAGACGGGACACGAGGGAGGTAGATGGTCAGTCTATGGCGAGAGACGGGACACGAGGGAGGGAGATGGACAGTCTATGGCGAGAGACGGGACACGAGGGAGGTAGATGGTCAGTCTATGGCGAGAGACGGGACACGAGGGAGGGAGATGGACAGTCTATGGCGAGAGACGGGACACGAGGGAGGGAGATGGTCAGTCTATGGCGAGAGACGGGACACGAGGGAGGTAGTTGGTCAGTCTATGGCGAGAGACGGGACACAAGGGAGGGAGATGGACAGTCTATGGCGAGAGACGGGACACGAGGGAGGTAGATGGTCAGTCTATGGCGAGAGACGGGACACGAGGGAGGGAGATGGCGAGAAACGGGACACGAGGGAGGGAGACGGTCAGTCTATGGCGAGAGATGGGACACGACGGAGGGAGATGGTCAGTCTATGGCGAGAGACGGGACACGAGGGAGGGAGATGGCGAGAGACGGGACACGAGGGAGGGAGATGGTCAGTGTATGGCGAGATACTGGACACGAAGGAGGGAGATGGTCAGTCTATGGCGAGAGACGGGACACGAGGGAGGGAGATGGCCAGTCTATGGCGAGAGACGGAACACGAGGGAGGGAGATAATCAATCTATGGCGAGAGACGGGACACGAGGGAGGGAGATGGCCAGTCTATGGCGAGAGACGGAACACGAGGGAGGGAGATGGTCAGTCTATGGCGAGAGACGGGTGACGAGGGAGGGAGATAATCAATCTATGGCGAGAGACGGGACACGAGGGAGGGAGATGGCGAGAGACGGGACACGAGGGAGGGAGATAATCAATCTATGGCGAGAGACGGGACACGAGGGAGGGAGATGGCCAGTCTATGGCGAGAGACGGAACACGAGGGAGGGAGATGGTCAGTCTATGGCGAGAGACGGGTGACGAGGGAGGGAGATAATCAATCTATGGCGAGAGACGGGACACGAGGGAGGGAGATGGTCAGTCTATGGCGAGAGATGGGACACGAGGGAGGGAGATGGTCAGTCTATGGCGAGATACGGGACACGAGGGAGGGAGATGGTCAGTCTATGGCGAGACGGGACACGAGGGAGGGAGATGGTCAGTCTATGGCGAGAGACGGGACACGAGGGAGGGAGATGGTCAGTCTATGGCGAGATACGGGACACGAGGGAGGGAGATGGTCAGTATATGGCGAGATACTGGACACGAGGGAGTGAGATGGTCAGTCTTGGGCGATAGACGGGACACGAGGGAGAGAGATGGCAGTCTATGGCGAGATACGGGACACGACGGAGGGAGATGGTCAGTCTATGGCGAGAGAAGGGACACGAGGGAGTGAGATGGTCAGTCTATGGCGAGAGACGGGACACGAGGGAGTGAGATGGTCAGTCTATGGCGAGAGACGGGACACGAGGGAGTGAGATGGTCAGTCTATGGCGAGAGACGGGACACGAGGGAGGGAGATGGTCAGTCTATGGCGAGAGACGGGACACGAGGGAGTGAGATGGTCAGTCTATGGCGAGAGACGAGACACGAGGGAGTGAGATGGTCAGTCTATGGCGAGAGACGGGACACGAGGGAGTGAGATGGTCAGTCTATGGCGAGAGACGGCACACGAGGGAGGGAGATGGTCAGTATATGGCGAGAGACGGGACACGAGGGAGGGAGATGGTCAGTCTATGGCGAGAGACGGGACACGAGGGAGTGAGATGGTCAGTCTATGGCGAGAGACGCGACACGAGGGAGTGAGATGGTCAGTCTATGGCGAGAGACGGGACACGAGGGAGTGAGATGGTCAGTCTATGGTGAGAGACGGGACACGAGGGAGTGAGATGGTCAGTCTATGGCGAGAGACGGGACACGAGGGAGGGAGATGGTCAGTCTATGGCGAGAGACGGGACGCCAGGGAGGGAGATGGTCAGTCTATGGCGAGAGAAGGAACACGAGGGAGGGAGATGGCAGTCTATGGCGAGAGACGGGACACGAGGGAGGGAGACGGTCAGTCTATGACGAGAGACGGGACACGAGGGAGGGAGATGGTCAGTCTATGGCGAGAGACGGGACACGAGGGAGTGAGATGGTCAGTCTATGGCGAGATACGGGGCACGAGGGAGGGAGATGGTCAGTCTATGGCGAGAGACGGGACACGAGGGAGTGAGATGGTCAGTCTATGGCGAGAGACGGGACACGAGGGAAGGAGATGGTCAGTCTATGACGAGAGACGGGACACGAGGGAGGGAAATGGCGGGAGACGGGACACGAGGGAGTGAGATGGTCAGTCTATGGCGAGAGACGGGACACGAGGGAGGGAGACGGTCAGTCTATGACGAGAGACGGGACACGAGGGAGGGAAATGGCGAGAGACGGGACACGAGGGAGGGAGATGGTCAGTCTATGACGAGAGACGGGACACGAGGGAGGGAGATGGCGAGAGACGGGACACGAGGGAGTGAGATGGTCAGTCTATGGCGAGAGACGGGACACGAGGGAGGGAGACGGTCAGTCTATGACGAAAGACTGGACACGAGGGAGGGAAATGGCGAGAGACGGGACACGAGGGAGGGAGATGGTCAGTCTATGGCGAGATACTGGACACGAGGGAGGGAGATGGTCAGTCTATGGCGAGAGACGGGACACGAGGGAGGGAGATGGCGAGAGACGGGACACGAGGGAGGGAGACGGTCAGTCTATGACGAGAGACGGGACACGAGGGAGGGAGATGGTCAGTCTATGGCGAGAAACGGGAAACGAGGGAGGGAGATGGCGAGAGACGGGACACGAGGGAGGGAGATGGTCAGTCTATGACGAGAGACGGGACACGAGGGAGGGAGATGGTCAGTCTATGGCAAGATACGGGACACGAGGGAGGGAGATGGCGAGAGACGGGACACGAGGGAGGGAGATGGTCAGTCTATGGCGAGAGACGGGACACGAGGGAGGGAGATGGTCAGTCTATGGCGAGATACGGGACACGAGGGAGGGAGATGGTCAGTGTATGACGAGAGACGGGACACGAGGGAGGGAGATGGTCAGTCTATGGCGAGAAACGGGACACGAGGGAGGGAGATGGTCAGTCTATGGCAAGAGATGGGACACGAGGGAGTGAGATGGTCAGTCTATGGCGAGAGACGGGACACGAGGGAGGGAGATGGTCAGTCTATGGCGAGAGACGGGACACGAGGGAGGGAGATGGTCAGTCTATGGCGAGAGAAGGGACACGAGGGAGGGAGATGGTCAGTCTATGGCGAGAGACGGGACACGAGGGAGGGAGATGGTCAGTCTATGGCGAGAGACGGGACACGAGGGAGGTAGATGGTCAGTCTATGGCGAGAGACGGGACACGAGGGAGGGAGATGGACAGTCTATGGCGAGAGACGGGACACGAGGGAGGTAGATGGTCAGTCTATGGCGAGAGACGGGACACGAGGGAGGGAGATGGACAGTCTATGGCGAGAGACGGGACACGAGGGAGGGAGATGGTCAGTCTATGGCGAGAGACGGGACACGAGGGAGGTAGATGGTCAGTCTATGGCGAGAGACGGGACACAAGGGAGGGAGATGGACAGTCTATGGCGAGAGACGGGACACGAGGGAGGTAGATGGTCAGTCTATGGCGAGAGACGGGACACGAGGGAGGGAGATGGCGAGAGACGGGAGACGAGGGAGGGAGACGGTCAGTCTATGGCGAGAGATGGGACACGACGGAGGGAGATGGTCAGTCTATGGCGAGAGACGGGACACGAGGGAGGGAGATGGCGAGAGACGGGACACGAGGGAGGGAGATGGTCAGTGTATGGCGAGATACTGGACACGAAGGAGGGAGATGGTCAGTCTATGGCGAGAGACGGGACACGAGGGAGGGAGATGGCCAGTCTATGGCGAGAGACGGAACACGAGGGAGGGAGATAATCAATCTATGGCGAGAGACGGGACACGAGGGAGGGAGATGGCCAGTCTATGGCGAGAGACGGAACACGAGGGAGGGAGATGGTCAGTCTATGGCGAGAGACGGGTGACGAGGGAGGGAGATAATCAATCTATGGCGAGAGACGGGACACGAGGGAGGGAGATGGCGAGAGACGGGACACGAGGGAGGGAGATAATCAATCTATGGCGAGAAACGGGACACGAGGGAGGGAGATGGCCAGTCTATGGCGAGAGACGGAACACGAGGGAGGGAGATGGTCAGTCTATGGCGAGAGACGGGTGACGAGGGAGGGAGATAATCAATCTATGGCGAGAGACGGGACACGAGGGAGGGAGATGGTCAGTCTATGGCGAGAGATGGGACACGAGGGAGGGAGATGGTCAGTCTATGGCGAGATACGGGACACGAGGGAGGGAGATGGTCAGTCTATGGCGAGACGGGACACGAGGGAGGGAGATGGTCAGTCTTTGGCGAGATACGGGACACGAGGGAGGGAGATGGTCAGTCTATGGCGAGAGATGGGACACGAGGGAGGGAAATGGCGAGAGACGGGACACGAGGGAGGGAGATGGTCAGTCTATGGTGAGATACGGGACACGAGGGAGGGAGATGGTCAGTCTATGGCGAAACGGGACACGAGGGAGGGAGATGGTCAGTCTATGGCGAGAGACGGGACACGAGGGAGGGAGATGGTCAGTCTATGGCGAGATACGGGACACGAGGGAGGGAGATGGTCAGTCTATGGCGAGATACTGGACACGAGGGAGGGAGATGGTCAGTCTATGGCGAGACGGGACACGAGGGAGGGAGATGGTCAGTCTATGGCGAGAGACGGTACACGAGGAAGGGAGATGGTCAGTCTATGGCGAGAGATGGGACACGAGGGAGGGAGATAATCAGTCTATGGCGAGAGAAGGGACACGAGGGAGGGAGATGGACAGTCTATGGCGAGAGAAGGAACACGAGGGAGGGAGATGGTCAGTCTATGGCGAGATAAGGGACACGAGGGAGGGAAATGGTCAGTCTATGGCGAGAGACGGGACACGAGGGAGAGAGATGGTTACTGGTCAGTCTATGGCGAGAGACGGGACACGAGGGAGGGAGATGGTCAGTCTATGGCGAGAGACGGGACACGAGGGAGGGAGATGGCGAGAGACGGGACACGAGGGAGGGAGATGGTCAGTCTATGGCGAGATAAGGGACACGAGGGAGATGGTTACTGGTCAGTTTATGGCGAGATACTGGACACGAGGGAGGGAGATGGTCAGTCTATGGCGAGAGACGGGACACGAGGGAGGGTCAGTCTATGGCGAGAGACGGGACACGAGGGAGGGAGATGGCAGTCTATGGCGAGAGACGGGACACGAGGGAGGGAGATGGTCAGTCTATGGCGAGAGACGGGACACGAGAGAGGGAGATGGTCAGTCTATGGCGAGAGACGGGACGCCAGGGAGGGAGATGGTCAGTCTATGGCGAGAGACGAGACACGAGGGAGGGAGATGGCCAGTCTATGGCGAGAGATGGGACACGACGGAGGGAGATAGTCAGTCTATGGCGAGAGACGGAACACGAGGGAGGGAGATGGCGAGAGACGGGACACGAGGGAGGGAGATGGTCAGTCTATGGCGAGAGAAAAGACACGAGGGAGGGAGATGGTCAGTCTATGACGAGGGACGGGACACAACGAAGGGAGATGATCAGTCTATGGCGAGAGACGGGATACGAGGGAGGGAGATGGTGAGAGACGGGAACACGAGGGAGGGAGATGGCGAGAGACGGGCCACGAGGGAGGGAGATGGTCAGTCTATGGCGAGAGACGGGACACGAGGGAGGGAGATGGCGAGAGACGGGACACAAGGGAGGGAGATGGTCAGTCTATGGCGAGAGACGGGACACGAGGGAGGGAGATGGTGAGAGACGGGGCACGAGGGAGGGAGATGGTCAGTCTATGCCGAGAGACGTGACACGAGGGAGGGAGATAGTCAGTCTATGGCGAGAGACGGGACACGAGGGAGGGAGATGACAGTCTATGGCGAGAGACGGGACACGAGGGAGGGAGATGGCCATTCTATGACGAGAGACGGGACACGAGGGAGGGAGATGGTCAGTCTATGGCGAGATACTGGACACGAGGGAGGGAGATGGTCAGTCTATGGCGAGAGACGGGACACGAGGGAGGGAGATGGCCAGTCTATGGCAAGAGACAGGACACGAGGGAGGGAGATGGTCAGTCTATGGCGAGAGACGGGACACGAGGGAGGGAGATGGCAGTCTATGGCGAGAGACGGGACACGAGGGAGGGAGATGGTCAGTCTATGGCGAGAGACGGGACACGAGGGAGGGAGATGGTCAGTCTATGGCGAGAGACGGGACACGAGGGAGGGAGATGGTCAGTCTATGGCGAGAGACGGGACACGAGGGAGGGAGATGGCAGTCTATGGCGAGAGACGGGACACGAGGGAGGGGCACGGTGAGTCTGACCTGACTAGCTGCAGGAGTAGTGAGAGAAGTGTAACATTGGACTATTCAGATACAAACATCGATCGTCCATTCAGAAGAACCCAACAGAATGGCATGGCGCGCATGAGGTCTTGTAATAAATGGTTTGGCAATGTTTAAGTACCTAGTCATATATGCGCTTAACCTGCCATACGACTTCATTTTCATTGCAGGTCATTAAGTTAGGCATTAGCTGTTGTCACGAAGGATTATTGCGCTGAAAATAAAATAAAAGTTTCTGAGAAGTTTTGGTCTTAGTTCGACGATCCATTCCTTAACTACACAACTTTTACATGCGATTTTTGGCTTGGAATTTCCATCAGAATTTTGCAATATGTTGGTAAGAATATAATATGTTGAAAACATTGGGGTTTGGTGGTAATTTAACATGATAAGTATTGATAGGTCAGTTGTGATGCCAGGTCTCCACCGACTGAAACTTGTCAAAACTTCAGAACGGTTGAGAAAATTATGTGGCGTTTGATGCTATTGGTCGCAATGGACTCGCCCAATCCGGCCCAATGCGGTGGCCGGCCAGTGCGGCTTGGGTTTGTACATGTGTGTGCGGCACGCGGACGGAATCGGCAGTGAATCAACCCCCTGCAGTGCGCGGGTTAACAGAGGCGGTTCCAGGGCTCGTTTTTTTATAGTTTTTTATAGTGTGACATTTGGCGATAATACGGAGATGCGAACTTCACGGCTTCTTCCTAACTGCTTGAGGTATAAAGGAGTTACATAGGTTTACGGTGATTGAAACAAGTGAAAAGTAGTTGATTTTAGTGATATATAATAAATATTGCACGGCAGAGGCGGTTTTAGGGCAGCGGCGGTCATAGCGCACCATTCCATGTATCGAAAAAATAAAAGAAAAAAGACCGTTTATAAGGCATTTATTTTACTCAAATTTAGTGACCTGAAAACGCATATGATTTTTGAATTTTCCAAAGTCACCGTCATATATCAATCCCCGATTCAATCTCTATCGATCCCCATTAGTTGCGTTAAAACCGGTTAATAAACATGACAGCTGTGTTGGACCACAAATACCTCTAACATTTGTAGTTTTTGTCCCCCTGTTGCCCCCTCCCCCTCCATCAACAATTTCGGATTTTTGTTTTTATTTTATAGAAATGTAGAACGTGTTGAGGGGAATCAAACGCCAGAGACATAGACATATATTGAAGCCGTCCACGATAAGCATTTGGCTATATAAGCTCATGGCTTGTCACTATAATACCGCCCTTTGTCAGTGGCTAGAACGGCGGACATGGGAAGTGAGAAGAAAAAAAGTCAAACACGCGCACACACACACACACACACACACACACACACACACACACACACACACACACACACACACACACACGCGCACACACACACACACACACACACACACACACACACACACACACACACACACACACACACACACACACACACACACACACACACACACACACACACACACACACACACACACACACACACACACACACACACACACACACACACACACACACACACACACACACACACACACACACACACACACACACACACACACACACACACACACACACACACACACACACACACACACACACACACACACACACACACACACACACACACACACACACACACACACACACACACACACACACACACACACACACACACACACACACACACACACACACACACACACACACACACACACACCACACACACACACACACACACACACACACACACACACACACACACACACACACACACACACACACACACACACACACACACACACACACACACACACACACACACACACACACACACACACACACACACACACACACACACACACACACACACACACACACACACACACACACACAACACACACACACACACACACACACACACACACACACACACACACACACACACACACACACACACACACACACACACACACACAACACACACACACACACACACACACACACACACACACACACACACACACACACACACACACACACACACACACACACACACACACACACACACACACACACACACACACACACACACACACACACACACACACACACACACACACACACACACACACATAGACATGCACAGTACACACACCACACACACACCACAGTGGCCGACCG
>JAXIVJ010006833.1:0-52500 GCA_036785665.1 Chirona hameri
TTTACGATCAGAGTTTGCATTTCGATGAAATGTTAATTAAAAGATTAATCTCCCTATAACTAATTTTATATTGAATTAAAAAAATAAACCACAATGTAAATATCTGTTAAATTAATTTATTAACAATTAAATTATTTGTCATTAGCATCAAGATTAATACAAACGTTCTTGATTTCAAGCTTTCTGCTGTACTAACATTTGTGTTTACAATTGTCTTTACAATCGGTAATTCAGAGGTGGCGAATGTTTGTGAAATAGCTTTTTGTGAGGCTTGCAATATTTTCTTGCGTTTGTAATCGCAAACATGTGTCATTACTAACTTCTTTGTGAAATAGGCCTCTGATGAAGTATCTGACGAGACATCACGCCCTGTTGACACCGGCCTTACCACACCACGCCGCCGTACCAGGCGAATCGACCGGGGCCAGCAACACCGGGCCACTTATGATGTCAGAGAGTCTGGTGACCGGCAGTGGCGGCTCGTGGTCCTCAAAGTACCTGAGGCCCAACTTCCAAGTCCGGGAGTGGCAACGGGAAGGAGCAGCTGGATTAGACTGTGTGCAGCTGAAGGATAAATTGGGTTAAGTGTTTGTTATAGCATCCAATTTCCAGAACATAACACCAATATAAGTTGATTGAGGTGGGCAAATCCCCAAAAGTCTCCCTTGATTAGGTATACAAACTAAACGGATTTCGCTTCCTTATGCATTAAATGCTGAAACAAGATTTAACCCTCGCCCTACGGGGGGGGGGCTGACAGGCCCTTTGATATTTTTATTAAATAACTTGTTACACATGCGGCGCATCTTGCTGAAATTTTGAGTAGCTGAGTTCTCAACAACGTACGCTGTAAACAAAATAATTGTAATTGTTAAGTAGTTTGGGAGATAATGGTGTTTTGATGACGTCATGTTGGTGGAAATACGATAAATGTTTGAAAAAAATCGTAGAAACCAGAGTTTTGAAGCAAATTGCAAACAAAATTCAGCAAAAGTATACAATGGTATTCTCTTTAACCCGCCATTGACTGGGGGGGGGGGGGGGTGTTTAAGTTACTAGCTTCCGAAAAGTGTCTGTACGGCCGTGTCAGGCCTTGTCGGGCCGGTTCGGGCCGGTTCGGGCCGGGTCAAATGTAAATTTGTCTAGTAAGTTGACGAGAAACCTCACGGGCGCTTCGCGCCCGCTCGGTAATTAACATACTTGACCTTATCCTCAAATTATTCGACAAAATTAATTAAAAGCCAAAATTGTTTCGGGTATATTCGGGCACTGCCCTTTATCGACCGAATGCAACACCCCACACAGTAACCATCACTCCGTACATGCCTTGTTTTCTTTCCAATGCCTCATATATTCATATTCCGTCTATCAAGCATCAAGGTATACCTAGGAACAGCTAAGTTCTTGCTAATATTAACATGCACATTTACACATTACATATTTTATGCGCTCAACCGTCATTTTCTACTTCGGTAGAAGCTGCCAGGACGTGGTGTTGTCGTTGAGTGCTGACAGTGTGTCCCGTATTATTATCGACTCCGCGATCCGCCTGTCTGCCTCGTCTTCACATTTCCACACAATCCGGTGGTCAGTCACCAACGGACAGTCCCGTCCCGTCCCGTCCCGTCCCGTCCCGTCCCGTCCCGTCCCGTCCCGTCCCGTCCCGTCCGTCCCGTCCCGTCCCGTCCCGTCCCGTCCCGTCCCGTCCGTCCCGTCCTGTCCCGTCCTGTCCCGTCCTGTCCCGTCCCGTCCCGTCCCGTCCCGTCCCGTCCCGTCCCGTCCCGTCCCGTCCCGTCCCGTCCCGTCCCGTCCCGTTCCCGTCCCGTTCTCGTCCCGTTCCCGTCCCGTTCCCGTCCCGTTCCCGTCCCGTTCCCGTCCCGTTCCGTTCCCGTCCCGCTCCCGTCCCGTTCCCGTCCCGTTCCCGTCCCGTTCCCGTCCCGTTCCCGTCCCGTTCCCGTCCCGTTCCCGTCCCGTTCCCGTCCCGTTCCCGTCCCGTTCCCGTCCCGTTCCCGTCCCGTTCCCGTCCCGTTCCCGTCCCGTTCCCGTCCCGTTCCCGTCCCGTTCCCGTCCCGTTCCCGTCCCGTTCCGTTCCCGTTCCGTTCCCGTCCCGTTCCCGTCCCGTTCCCGTTCCCGTCCAATTCTCGTCCCGTTCCCGTCCCGTTCCCGTCCCGTTCCCGTCCCGTTCCCGTCCCGTTCCCGTCCCGTTCCCGTCCCGTTCCCGTCCCGTTCCCGTCCCGTTCCCGTCCCGTTCCGTTCCCGTCCCGTTCCCGTCCCGTTCCCGTCCCGTTCCCGTCCCGTTCCCGTCTCGTTCCCGTCCCGTTCCCGTCTCGTTTCCGTCCCGTTCCCGTCCCGTTCCCGTCCCGTTCCCGTCCCGTTCCCGTTACCGTTCCGTTCCCGTCCCGTCTCGTCTCGTTCCGTTCCCGTCCCGTCTCGTCTCGTCTCGTCCCGTTCCCGTCTCGTTCCGTTCCCATCTCATCCCGTTCCCGTCTCGTCCCGTTCCCGTCTCGTCTCGTCTCGTTCCCTTCTCATCCCGTTCCCGTCTCATCCCGTTCCCGTCTCATCCCGTTCCCGTCTCGTCCCGTCCCGTTCCCCTCTCGTCTCGTCCCGTTCCCGTCTCGTCCCGTTCCCGTCTCGTCCCGTTCCCGTCTCGTCCCGTTCCCGTCTTGTCCCGTTCCCGTCTCGTCCCGTTCCCGTCTCGTCCCGTTCCCGTCTCGTCCTGTTTCCGTCGAGTTCCCGTACCGTTCCAGTCCCGTTCTAGTCCCGTTCCAGTCCCGTTCCAGTCCTGTTCCAGTCCCGTTCCAGTCCCGTTCCAGTCCCGTTCCAGTCCCGTTCCAGTCCCGTTCCAGTCCCGTTCCAGTCCCGTTCCAGTCACGTTCCAGTCCTCCCGTACCCCTTATTCCGTCCTGTTCAATTCCCGTCACGCTACCGTCCCAATCCCGTCTCGTGCTGGTCACACTCCCTTCCCGTTCTTTACTCGTTCCCGTCCCGCTCCGTTCCTGTCTCGTTACCATCATGTGTCCGTCACTTTCTCGTCCCATTATAGTTATGTCCCTATTTCATTCCATTCCCGTCTCCCGTATCGTGTAAGCGATTGCTGATTCAATATCGACTCGGTATAGATCCGATACGCGCACCACTGTACAAATATTTTTTTTAGAAGATAATTCTATGAAATATTTCGAAGTTACGTAACTTCCATAACCGCCGTTTCCCCGCCATTTTCCCACTATTCCCGATTGTGTATCTTCTCATTACAAGCAACTCGCTCCTTTGTGAATCGTGGCGGGGCTCCATTGGGGGCGAAAGGCCAAGGGGGGGGGGGGGCATACCAAACCCCCTGCATGGTCACGTAGGTATGGAACTCTACACTGACGAGGGTTACGCCATGAATGGGACTTAATACTGCTGAATTTCACTCAATGGCTAGGTTTGGTCACGTGTAATGACAATTAATTCAAATCAGTGACCATATTTTGTTTCAGACAGAAGAAGGAGAAAAAGACGCAAAAGAAGACGAGGTGTTGGTGGAACCCGGCGCTTCGCCGCAAGGTGAAATAGATGCAGCAGCTGAAGTAGACCGGTTCTTGAAAGACCCGCTGCTGACAACCTACGTCATGTCTCAGGCCGGCTGGTCTGAGGGGTCGCGATTCATTGAACTAACAAACGGGCTAAGCTGCTGTCAAGAATATTCGCCAAATGTGCGGGACTGGACATGAAGTCGTGTCTCGACGCGGTAACAACCACCTCAGTCATGGATGAGATCGAAGGAGACCTCAAACAGACGTAAATATGACAACCGGCACTATGCAAGAGCAAAGTTATCGCGCTCGTTCAATTCTGCCGCTTCGCTCATGGCCGCATCCCCGAGTCCAGACCCGCCCTCCAATCAGCTATCTCAAGGGCTGAAGAGTGGAAGCACAAGGCCTCAAAAGAAGACAAAAAGAGAGAAGCGAAGTTGCAGGGAAGGATGAGCGATGACGCTTACCTACCGCCCAGGGAGGAACTCAAACGGAATATCGTGAGGTGGACAGTGGGCTGTAAAAGTTCCTCCGCGGCGAACGAAAGCCCAACTACACGAACGTAGTCCAGCTGAGGAGAGTTCAGTCCAGCTGAGGAGAGCTTTTTGTGTTAATTTCAAAGACAAGTTGTGATAATGCAGAGCATGCTGGTCGCTTTCACATCAGTTAGTTAACTAGTGTGTTGTCATTGTTGTTTTCCACTCTGCATATTTTGCTTGGCAACGCTGTAATATTGCTGTCAGGTTTTAAACAAAACGGTGCATGACATTACGAAATGTGCGAGGCGGAGAAGTTTAATCATCGTAATGATGTTGCGCTTTTTGAGCATGAGACAATACACGGTCGATGCTTTGGGGAAATATGATATTTCCGTTTCCGAGTGTGATGTTGATATTTCGGTTGACTGACTTGAAAATATTTCAACTTAAAACTTCCTATATTTAAGGCGGTAGGACGGGCTAACAATGACAACGCATTGGCGATCGGTGAACGGCGGTGGACGAACTTGCTGCGGCAGAAAGAGACAAACAAAATCGAAATCGGCTCGGAAAAAAACTGGCATGAGTGACGTCACATGATTGTGAAAGATTCCGGTAGGAGCAACCAAGTGAAGGAATTTTACTGGTAGGAAAGGGAGGATACAAAACATGGGACTGTGCAAAAACTAAACAGGACAAAACGCGACATTTCCCCCACTCGTAATATTACTTCGAAAATCTGACTTTTCTAGCAATCAATCTCGCCGGCGGAAACAGGGAGCCGGAACGGTGGCAACAGGGAGATTCAACAACGGCAGATGGATCGCATCAAAGACCAGCGTGGTGGTCTTGCGGTCACGTTGTAACTGCGAACTCGCGATTCGACACAGCGTATCAACACAAACTCAACTCAACGGTGCGGCAGCACAACACAGTCACAAACTCCGAGCAGCAGCAGCTGACAGTGAATGAGTGGCCGCAGCAGGCAGTGAACGAGCGGGGGCATGACTACCAAGGTCACCGAAGTTACTTGAAGTTACGATCACTTTTTGTGCCATAGCTTCTGATAGAATTGGGAACAATATAATTGGCATATTTAATTTATTTATTAATTAATACGTGCCGACACATCCACTCTTTCGTACATTGCATGATGTTATAAAACGATGCACTAGTGGCTATTCCGTGCCCGTCGAGATGTTATATGAGATGGTCAGGTGATGTAGGAAAAGGATGGCGCAGTGCGGCGCGTCAGCCATTTAGGCGCCGGGCACAGCGAACTGCATTAGGGAGGGGAAAAGATATAAAGTGGCAGCAAAAAGTACTGTGCAACAATATAAGGTATATACGTAAAACAATACAAACTCGACGGAGATGCAAGTGGTATTTCGCTTCGTTCGTCGTTTATAATGATTATCTTGTCGAACAAAATGAATTGCCAACCAACATTACTTTAAATTGTCCATCAAAAGCCATCTCGTGGGTCTTTATCTTAGGTCGACTAATGAATTTGACTTGATCCGGCTTTACTATGTATGGTTGAATGCGTTTAAAGGGAAATAATGACCTTTTGATTTTGTTAGTAACAATTTCTTAGGCTACCGCTATGGTTTTAAAATTATTTGATTTAAATTTAAGAATTAAATAAAATTATTCCCAAATTCGAAGTTGTAAGTTTGGGAAAAATACAAAACAAGTACCTTGTGTACTTCATGAAGGTCATTGACAAATTCGCCCTTCCCTACCATTGTTTACATCGATTGCGGCATTTTTGGAGGCTCTGTGACATTTCCGATCAAACTGAGCGCTGCTCGGACACACGCTAGTAGCGCTTTCGTTCTCCATGGCAACCAGGCATCAGCCAATCAAAAGCCAGAAAGAAATACGTTCTGGCTTTTCATTGGCTCACGCCTGGTTGCCATGGAGAACGAAAGCGCTACTAGCAACAACTCGCCACAATGGCTAAGTGCGCCGAGAAGCATGACAATGCTTTGTAAACAAATCGCCGACGCTAAATAGGTCGCCGTCGATGTGCATCGACGAGCTTCCGATTTAATTGCCAGTTTTGTGTTATTGTTTGTTAGTTTTTTGGGGAAAAATTATTATTTTTTATGATAATATAAAGCATAGTGTTATATACAGCTACAGACAAATTATACAATACTCCTAATGTTGAAAACAAATGAATTTATTTGCAAAAATTGAGGGTCGCAACCACTAACTATGCCGCCGTTGATGTGCATCGATGAGCTTCCGATTTTATTGCCACTTTTTCCAATCGCTGTTAGTTTTAGAAGATCGCCGGGCATATAATCACAACAAGCAGAACGCACAATATATTTTCCACTCCATTGCGTAAAAAAACAATACGGGAAAAGCCCGCAGTTTGATGAGGACCAAAAGTACTTGCAAGTACCGGTCGTTAAAAGTGTGGAACGCTTATCAACTTTAACTTGAAATATCTTTCGGTAGGAAAGTTTTCATGCAAAATGTGATGAATTTTCAATATATTTTGGTCTCGTCTGGCGATTTCAAGTGCTAACTCCATTTGTGTGGAAAAGGTCATTATTTCCCTTTAATTAACTCGCGAGTTAATGGGGTATATTTCATAACGCGACTTACTGGGGGGGGGGCTATTTTTTGCCCCCCCCCCCCCTCGGATCTCCGGAACTACCGGAGCGAATGTAAAAATTCAAACGGCATTCGATAGCCCTGAAAAATGTGTCGATGGAAACATAATATTGTTGACCTCAGTGTCACCGATGACGTCACAGGTCAGGTCAAGTACAAAATGTTTGACAGTGTCAAAAGGTCTCGATGGATGGAATTGTCGCGCAAAATTGCGATATTAAACGCATAAGCTGTCGATAAATCGGTATGATTCGTGTGTCTGACACTTCTAAGTATCTTTCTAAGCTATTTATGACCTTGGGTCAGGTCAAGGTCATCCGAGGTCACGAGGTCAAACTGCAGATTACGGTCATTAGGCGCTGTAGCACATGTTTATGGGTTTGTTTATCGTCTAGAACGCGTAAAATGACCGTACAACACTGTTTGTTCCATATAAATAGGAGTAAAAAGCAAAAATGGAAATGCGTTTTTTATGCATAGTAATGCCGTGAGAAGTGGTCGATTTTTGTTATTTAAAGGTCATAACTCAGTCATTTTTGAAGATATCGACTTCAAATTTGGTACACACATTCACCACACACGTCTCGAACATATATATTCCGGTTTTTGTGTAATTCTGATTTTTTCTTGAAAATTTTGTAAGAACAAAAAGAAATATATTTGGATTTCTCAAAATTTTGAATTAAAAAAAACCTCAAAATTCCGAGATAGCAATTTGATAGCTCAGTCTATTGTCAGTAATTTGATTTAAAATAATTGAGTTTATCTCAAACATCGTACCTTAAACAGCGTTTTCCGAAAACCAATATTTTGCAACCAAAACCGAAGAACATGACGTCACTGACGTCATTCCCGGTTGACCTATCATAACCTCATATTTTTCCTTTTGCCAACATGTGTAGAATTGATGTGAGAGAAGGTACCGCAAGTTTGGTGACGATACCGGTGTTCGTGTAAGAGTTATTGCAAAATAACGGGAGGGGGGGGCAAAAAATAGCCCCCCCCCCCAGTGACTCGCGGGTTAAGAGAAACATTATGTTACTAAACAAAATCCTTAGAACGAATACACCAAAAGATATGATGGAATACATTTTTTGTCAAGAGTGGTCAGGGTCATATGTGATGGCCTCTGGACTTCTGGAGCCTTAATATAAACGGAAGGTATCTTAACAATTGATTTGTTGCAAGTGCTTTAGATTATTCTCCCTTTCGTTTCTATCTATCATAGGCCCAAAATATATAGGTTCCTTTGTTGCGACTTAACCCTCGTTAGTGCAGATGGGCTGGAGGGGAGGGGGGTGCCACCCAGCACGTTTTTTCAGGAATAACTCGCGTAAATATCAACCGATTGCGATCCAATTTTAATTACCGTACTGTTGAACAATTTGACAAATACTCTGACAATTTCGAACTTCTAACTCCCATGACACGTGACCTATGACCTTTTTTTCGAGGTCATGTCAGGCGCAACTGGCGTCCCGTAATATCGATCCTTGTAACTTGTGCAGTTTCCGAGAGTTTGTTGTTCAGGAGCATATGCACAGGTGTTTCCAGGTGACAGTTGTGGTTTACACTGAGATTGTAACCTCGATTGAACTTTTCAGAGGTCAACCGAGGTCACTGACCTCCGATGACCTCAGATAACTTTTTTATTCTGTCAGTTTCTTGGACATTTTGTGACGCTCATTTCAAATCTGGGATCCATTTTACATAATGATATGTTCCACTGGGGTCATGCACTTCCACAGGTTAACCGAGGTCACTGACCTCAGATGACCTGACATGATCTTTTGGGAATTTCGCAGTTTCTATAACATTTTGTAACGCTGATTTCAAATTTGGCACATAGTAGGCATAATTATAATATCATTCACGATTCTAGCTCGATTAAATTAAATTTCTACGCATTTACAATTTTGATGACTTTTGTGGTCATTGACATGACCTCATATGTTACTAACCCAGGACCTTAACATCGGGTGTCAATGGCTTCCTCTCGTCACAAGCAACATGCTCGTTTTTAATCGAAGCTCTAGCCCAATTAGGGGCGAAACGCCAGGGGGTCGTACCCCCTCCCCCCTTTCTTGCAAGGTCACGCAGTGATCGGACGCTGCATGGGCGAGGGTTAAAGAAGCAAAGTTGAACTTCTTCGATGACCTCTGGTGACCTCAATATTGATCTGAGTTTTAAAAAAACTTCGATTCGATTCATTCAGAGCCGTTGAATGTATTTTGCCTGCGTCTTTTTATTATTTTTCGAGCTACGAAGCGAAGTTGTCTCAGAGAACCACCCAGGCGCCAGGGGCGGATCTAGGGGGGGGGGCAACGGGGCTGGCAGCTCCGTGCAATGGAAATTGGCGTCCCTGCACCGAAGGCGCAATCTGGGCGCCTCAAGCGCCCCCAAACCCATGGAAGGCGCCCCAAAACCCATGAAAGGCGCCCCAAAACCCATGAAAGGCGCCCCAAAACCCATGAAAGGCGCCCCAAAACCCATGGAGGGCGCCCCCAAACCGACGGAGGGCGCCCCTAATTCCGGGGAGTGCGCCCAGATGCCCCAAAAGCACCCCGAACTTCAGAACTTCGGGAGGGCGCCCTCGAAACTCGGAAGCGCGCCCTCGAACGAGATTCGGCATGCCCACCGAATCTGAGAAGGGCGCCCCAAATCTGAGTGCGCTTCAAAATCCATAGAGAGTGCCCCCAATTCCATGGAGGGCGCTCACAATTCTGGGGAGGGAGCCCCGATGCGATGCACGAAAAACACCCAAAACTTCGGAAGGGCGCCCTCAAACGCGATGAGGTGCACCCCGAATCTGAGGAGGGCGCCCCCAAACTCATGGAGGGCGCCCCCAAACCCATGGAGAGCGCCCTCAAACCCATGGAGGGCGACCCCAAATCATAGCACTGTCAAAATGGTTTGGGTGTGTTACATTATTACAATAATGAATTGTTTTGGCGCGACACTGCAATTTTTCCACGACAACCTTGCGTCACCACATGACCATGACCACTGGCGGATCCAGGAGGGGGGGGGGGGCATTAGGAGCAAATCCCCCCTATCACACCCACAGGAACATGGGGGGGATTTAATACAAGTATCCCCCCGCGCGTTCCTGCATTGGCTGTAATAAGTGATAACTAGCCCGCGCCCCACTGTGGGGGGGGGGGATTTTCTCAATAACTTGAACACTATGATAGATATCTAAGTGAAGCTTCCAGTACCTTATGCTGCATCAATTTACGTCTTTTTACCTAATTTCAATGACATCGATGTAGTACTCTGGGAAATAATGACGTTTTACTGACGTCATGGCTTGCCATTTTTGGTGGAAAACGATAAATGTTTGAAAAATTGTAGAACATCGCGTTTTGATGCAAATTACAAATACAAATGACAAAAGAAAGGAAACGTAATTTTCTTCAAAATAGCTATCTCGGATTTGCATTTTGGGGTTTTTGACCCCCCAAAATAAATTAATCCACAAAATAAATTGTTGATGATATTTAAAACATGGAATGAAACAATTGGAGCACAAGGTATGGGTGATACCCACACCAAATTCCAAAGCAATATGTTTATTTTCGACTGACTTATGGCACCCAAAGTTTAGGTAATTCATGACGTCATTTTTAAGTTGCGTTTTTTTGCTTCTAGTGACCAGATACAGACAAATCAATTGCCAGCGCTACATTTCTGAGACAAAACTGGTCTAGAAGCATGCCTTTTTATTTAGATGAATCAATTTCAAGTTGTGAGCTTATGTAACCTGACATTGAAGCTCTGACCTGAAGCTCTGGAGTCTGGTTGTGAGAATGGCTGCTACTATCGAATACTGCGTGTAAACTAACCCATAAAACATGTGTAGCATGGATTTCGTAGACCTATTTCCCAGGGCTGCGGAGTCAACATAATTTTAGCAACTCCGACTCCGACTCCGGCCTGAAAAAAATCGACTCCGACTCCGACTCCTATTCCGACTCAGGCCTATATACGTTTCCCAACCGCATGCTATAAAGCAATATCTGCAATTATATTTTTTCTCTGTTTGTCTTTATTCTAAACAGCATGGAGAACAATAATACGCCGCCCCAGCACGGGCACAGCGTGCCGGCCACGCGTCCAGCCCAGTCGCACTCGCCTGTAGGCGGCGGAACCCGCGAAACAGGCACCGAGCGGCGAGCGCAGCCAGCTGCCGCCGGCCTGCAGCTCGCAGCAGCTGCAGGCTTCATGCCCAGCTCGTTCCAGCTCGTCTTCGCTAGAGCCGCTGCTGCTCCCGGATCTTGCGCTGTATTACAGCTGGCCAGTCAGTGCGCCGCTCTTCGCAGCCTTGCCTCCGGCAACCAAGTCTACCAGTCAGGGATATTGATTTCCAAAAAGCATTGGGGGTGCTCAAGGGTGGAAGTAAGGGGGGGGGCATCGTGCCATGCCCCTAAATTATTGAAATCGACCGAAATTTTTCATTTTTTCCTGATTTTTAAGGAAATCTAAACATCCTATAAAAAGTCAAGTTTGTTTTAAACATAGTTAAATGCACAAGCGAGCTAGAGCCTTTGTGGTCGAGCCACAGCCACTGGTCACAGTATTTGGCTGAGCACTTCAAAACTCACAGGACGTAATCATTAATCAAGCCGTAATCAAGCCAATGTCAATAGCCATAGACTACGATTCCGACCATACCTACGACTCTGCTACCTATCTCGGATTTGTTTATATTAGTGACCTAAGGTCAGATAAATGTCGTGGCCTTCCCATTATAAGTTAATATACAAAGGTTTTCGTATCAGAGGATACGCATTAAATCAGAATAATTAATTTGATATTTTGTTATTATAGCTCATTCTTGATGACCCAAGTACAATTATTGCTCAGTGACCCCTACAAGATCGAGTGAGGTCATCTGAGGTGACCATCACTTCTTTGCCAATAACTCTTGATAGCATAACATGAAGATAAGAGCGTGAGACCGGCACTACTTGTATGTCTCGTCGAGTCGCGTCCGATATTGCGCAGCACGATATATACCTGGTTCACCACATGACCTACAATTACCTTGACCTGAGGTCAAATTTTGAAGTTGACTTAGGTAACCTGGTCACCATGGTATGATTCGAATCTCCTTGCCGAAACGAGCACAATGACGTTAAAATGGGCGTCGTGTGACCATAAGAGTCGGTGCGTCCAAAACCACAATTATCATCAGATGAAGTTAAAATGATTCCATTATTAGGCGTAGATCTACCGCTAGATGAGTAAACTATAGGTTTCATTTTCCACCCATTTTTTATATTGGGGTTTAAAGTTAATGTCCCAAGACCGACGATTATTCTACCGACCAAAGTAATCGCCAATGGCCAAAAAGTCGACTCCGACTCCGGCCAAAACTGCCGACTCAGACTCAGACTTCGACTCCAACTCCGCAGCTCTGCTGAGTCTTGCCAATAGTGACCTTTTGTGACCTGACCTTGACCTTGACCCTTGCTTACAATTTCACTTTTTCTTATGCGGGATATGCATTATGCTTTTGAGAGCATTTTGTGCGATAATAGTCGCAATCTAAGGCTTTGGATGGAGAGTATGGCCCAAAAACTCAAATACCTCAATTTTGACCTTTGACCTAACCGTGACCTGACATGTGACTTTATTTGGAAAATTTTGCGCAAATGTTTCTCATTGAGAGTTTTTGAATGCCGCCTTGTGCGTCTCGCTGCGGTTATTGGTTCGGAAGATAACGAGGGAGGGGGCAGAATCTTCCTCCAGTGTTCGGCTTAATACCCCAGCGGGGCGCGGGTTAGGAAATAATTAAAAACTCCTCTCCCTTGTCAACGACTTTTTTCATTGAGGACCCCCCCCCCCCGCCCGTCAACAACTGTTTGCTCTGACGACCCGACACTATCCCCCCTCCCCGCACACACCTGCTCAACGACTCATCGCGCTGACGACCCGACACTATCTCCCCCCACACACACCTGCTCAACGACTCATCGCGCTGACGACCCGACACTATCTCCCCCCCCCCCCCACACACACACACCTGCTCAACGACTCATCGCGCTGACGACCCGACACTATCTCCCCCACACACACACCTGCTCAACGACTCATCGCGCTGACGACCCGACACTATCTCCCCCCACACACACCTGCTCAACGACTCATCGCGCTGACGACCCGACACTATCCCCCCCCCACACACACACCTGCTCAACGACTCATCGCGCTGACGACCCGACACTATCTCCCCCCACACACACCTGCTCAACGACTCATCGCGCTGACGACCCGACACTATCTCCCCCCACACACACCTGCTCAACGACTCATCGCGCTGACGACCCGACACTCTCCCCCCACACACACCTGCTCAACGACTCATCGCGCTGACGACCCGACACTATCTCCCCCCCCCCACACACACACACCTGCTCAACGACTCATCGCGCTGACGACCCGACACTATCTCCCCCCCCCCTACACCTGCTCAACGACTCATCGCGCTGACGACCCGACACTATCTCCCCCCACACACACCTGCTCAACGACTCATCGCGCTGACGACCCGACACTATCCCCCCTCCCCCCACACCTGCTCAACGACTCATCGCGCTGACGATCCGACACTATCCCCCCACACCTGCTCAACGACTCATCGCGCTGACGACCCGACACTATCCCCCCTCCCCCCACACCTGCTCAACGACTCATCGCGCTGACGACCCGACACTATTCCCCCTCCCCCCACACCTGCTCAACGACTCATCGCGCTGACGACCCGACACTATCTCCCCCCCCCCCCCCTACACCTGCTCAACGACTCATCGCGCTGACGACCCGACACTATCTCCCCCCACACACACCTGCTCAACGACTCATCGCGCTGACGATCCGACACTATCCCCCCACACCTGCTCAACGACTCATCGCGCTGACGACCCGACACTATCCCCCCTCCCCCCACACCTGCTCAACGACTCATCGCGCTGACGACCCGACACTATCCCCCCTCCCCCCACACCTGCTCAACGACTCATCGCGCTGACGACCCGACACTATCTCCCCCCCCCCCCTACACCTGCTCAACGACTCATCGCGCTGACGACCCGACACTATCTCCCCCCACACACACCTGCTCAACGACTCATCGCGCTGACGACCCGACACTATCCCCCCTCCCCCCACACCTGCTCAACGACTCATCGCGCTGACGACCCGACGCCGGCGCCCCCCTCCCCTCCTCAGGTGCCAAAAAAAATGCGCCCCCCAGCCTGCAGCCCCCCTCAATGAAAATCATGGATCCGCTTCTGCCGGGCGTGGGCTAATTTTGGAGATGAGCACGTCCCCGCCCCCTCTGCGGCGGAACACTTGCACTAGTTAGGTGTCCTCGTACGGCGCCTGGCGCTGTACGAGGACATCCGCCAGTCCCCATACAGCGCCATGGCGCCAATGTCCTCGGGTTTCCGTGGATACAAAATCTATGAAAAAGATGGACATGATGTTTTTCCTAAGAGACGTTCAAGGCACACTGACGGATATAAATCATGCTTGAACATTTTGCTTTCAATAAATATTTGTTTTAAATTCAGATTAGAGCCACATAACCACCTAAAATGGTCCCGCAACACAGCGCCAATTTGTTCATAATGGGCGCCAAATGTCCGCTCCATTTTTGATACTGTGCCGCAGAACACAATTGGCGCCAAAAGAGTACATCCACGGTCTAGATAGTGTCCTCATTTGGTAATGTCAAATTCCCAGCTCAAAGACTAAGTCGCATTCAGTTAAAAAGCAAACAGATGGAAACATGTATTGGTTCATCCATGTCGGACATTTTAAGTGTCCCATTTCATTGGTATCACAACAAACACATCATCTCATCTCGTATTAGTATAGGCTATGTATAGGTACAGACTGACCGACATGACGATCGACATTCTCTTTCCTCAACTTATACCAGGTGGGGGACTCTGGGCCGTGGGAACCGTCGGGCGCTGCCGGCGTGCGCCGTCGCTGCCATACGGCGGAAATACCCCAGCCCCAGCGGGATTTCGGGATTTTTACACGGGATTTCGCGAGGTGCCCCTGTGTAAGTTGTATTTTTAAATATTGAATAACGTGCATAGTTATTCTGTACTAAGATAAATGTGGATAGTTTCAACATGATGCGATAATTCTCACAATATAAGTATACAACGTACAGCTGACGTAGTCCCATTTGACTGGATTGTATCAAGCATTTATGTATAGGTAACTTTTGGAAAGTCACCATTTACACGTATTCTATTGATCGAAGTATTTCCACTAGTCCATTGAATGTGTTTTTTTCTCTCGTTTTAAGGCTCATTCTACAATATTATTTTGGTCATATCGCGCCTATGATGATGCCTTATGTAAATATTGCACGATTTTCACCGATTGAGACGTCCAGTCTACAAAGTCCCTAGCACACTATATTTAAAAACAATTAAATATGTGACAACGTAACAAGGCAATGACATGATGGTTGTTTTCAAATATAATTTAAAACAGGATTGATGCAAGCTATGACTTTGTGTCGCCGTAGAATGCTGAAACAGTTGTCGGTAACAATGGGTCCACGTTGTATGTTCACAGGAGCTCCTGTCAAGATGAAGCGCCGCGGCGGTCATCTCATCTATAACCAAGACCCACCTTATGGACGTTTTATGGCGTTTCGTCAATAATAAGTGATCGCCGAACCTCAGGGACTGGTGGGCGTGGTGATACTGTGATATCTGGTGTTTTATCCCGTTGCCTATAAATGTTATATTTTACAGCAACATCGATCATTGCGGAATTCAGTTTTATAATTACATTTCCCAGGAACTATTTTCATATTGAAATGACACTGAAATGGATGTAATCTAAATCTTTGATTTTTTTAAAATAAATATTTGTTGATCTAAAGTAGCATTATAAGCCGTATTAACATTTACTAGCTTGAAAACGTCCGCTTATCAGACGCATACAAGGCGTTTTAATTGTTATTTAGTACAAACCAACAAATGTATTTGCTCGTCGCTAGTTTTACTGCTCTTCAACGAATGACTCCCAGATCTGAATCCAAATACATAACCGACTTGTTTTCTCCATTGTCTGACGTTATCATTGCTTATGACATCAACATGTCATACCGGAAAACAATTGAACTGGATGGTGACTTAATGTACAAATTCGCACATTCACAGATACAACAATGTATCGTGCTAATGTAATCGTGGTTTTTTCTTCTCGTGTTTCGTGTTATTCATGTTTGTTATTCACACTAACAGTTCATCACGAGATCTAATTAAGTTCAAGCACAATTGAACCTGATGGCTACATATCCTGTTAATGCATTCGTTCAATGGACGGTACAGTAGTATGTCATTGTTTTAGAGAGCGATTTAAATTTATTTACGAAATACTATGCAGCACAATGCAACGATACACACAACGACGGCATTGTACATGATGTCATGACAGCAGCATTCAAGTATGAGCATCTCAGAACATACCTACTCACCTACGATGGCATACCACACACACCGCACACAAGGCATCTCAGCTGAAATATAAGGCACACTCTGGTGACCCCAGAGTCGAGCAGCCGCCGGCCGGCCGCGACACGCAGTCTGGCAGCGAGCACAGCTGCTACTGCGAGTCGGCGCCGCGACATTCGGGACCGCCGCCGGGTCGAACCACGTCCAACACGGGGACCGCACGGCCAGGCCACAGGAGGCGGAGCAAGCCGACCAGAGTGCCAACTGGGACCAGCCACCGGCCGCCGCGCAGCCCATCGCTCGGGCAGGGACCACCGCGGCAGACGCGGTGGCGGCAGCGGCACGGAATCCAGCGGGCCACTCGCTTCCCACGCCGACCAGGGGCGTGGCGGCCGAGCCTGTCAGCGGCGTCACTGACACTGCCACGTACAACACCTCATCCAGCATGCAAGCGGCGACCGCGCGACGCAGCACCGGGTAAACACTGTCCCCTCGGGGAGCTTAGAATCTGCGGCTGCGGCTCGGGCTGGAAATACGAGTTCAATACGCCGAAGTCGTCGCCGGCGGCAGCGGCCGCGAGGGGGTGCTTCTTACTGGCGACGCAACTGAGCGCGGCCGCGTCCTTGAGTACCTCGGCGGCGGCGTAGAACGAGAGCTCGCCGCCTCGCGGCTGCCACGGCGAGTAGCTCCGCCCAGCTCGTCGGCTCCCCGCATCAGCTCGTCTACAGGACCAGCGGCAGGCCGCTGCTGCCGGCCCCTGCCAGCTGCCGCTCGCTCGAACGGTCCCGGCGCGCGCGCAGCGTCGACGCGGAGGAGGTGGTGGCAGCGGCGGCGGCGGGCCGACGCAGCTCGGTTCGCACGCTCAGCTTGTCCAGCTGACCGCCCACTGCCGCGTAGTTCAGCTTCAGCATGGTCGATGCACCGGCCGTCTTGAAGATACTGTGCACCGGACGGACGGTGCCAGGCGCGCGGCGCGGGCCCAGGTCCGAGTCGGAGCTATGTGACTCGAACCCGGAGCTGGCGTGCGAGCCGGTCTTCTGCAGGAGACGCGCGCCGTGGTTGAGGCCGTCGCTGACGTCGGTCACGGCTAGGTTGAAGAGCGGCGGCGGGGCCGTCTGCCGGCGCGCCGTGGCCTGTCCGTTTTCCCAGTCGGCGGCAGAAGGCGATTCCCAGCGTCAGATCAGAGGCGAGCGAGCAGAGGCGTGCTAGTCGTCAGAGCAGAGGCGTGAGCTATGTGACCATGGTTGGTTTAACCTGCATGTATTGTCAGTCATTGTCCAGTAGATCGGCGCAGATCCGTGGATCCTAACGTAATCCCTATCCAGTTTCGGTCATACACATACAGTTGCACACACACTCACACCAACACATATCACATTCCACCAGCAGCACATACCACAATACGGTCCTATCTACATAACAACACACAACTCTCGACATCCCCAGCGTCAGACAAACACACAACCGTACGCCAATGGAAGCATCTAGGGAGATGCCCCATCGTAACTTTACTGCTTGTAATTAGCGGCATTGAAACAAATCCCGGCCCGAGCCCCAGCCGCTTGAACATCTGTCACGTAAACATTAACAGTATCTCCTCCAAGATAGATGAACTTCAAATATTTGTTAACACAAACAATATAGATTTGTTAATGGTAAGCGAAACTAAACTTGACGATACAGTCCACCCCAGCCTGTACGAACTGCCTGACTTTCACGCACCATATCTGAATAACAGAGACAGGGCTGGAGGAGGTACCGCCATATACGCTCGATCTAATTTAGCAGTTAGGAGACTTAAAAATCTAGAAATAGCAGGGGAGGACTGGGTATGGGCTAAAGTATCAATAAACAACACATCAATACTAATTTGCAGTACTTACCTTCCACCAGGACTTACAGTCGATAGATTATAAGATTTTAACAGTAGGTTCATAGAGAGCATTGCCCTAGCTAACTCACATTCACCGATAGGAATATTTGTGCTTGGAGATTTTAACACTGGAAATACTTACTTAGATAGAAGGACACCGAAACAACTTCCGGTCCTGGCAACAGTGGAATAACACCCTTCGATACACGATTTAAACACACATTAGACACACTGGAACTCACTCAATTAATAACGACTCCCACCAGAATAACAGAAACAGTAGCAAATATCAGAGACCTAGCCATAATCAACAACACAGACCTTGTAGCTGACTCAGGAACATTGTCCTCATTTGGTAACATGGACCATCTTCCCATTTTTATCACCACACATTTACCATCCTCTCCCACAGCTACACTGACCAAAACAATATGGGACTACAGTAGACTTGACGCGGACAAACTAACCAGACTTATACAAACTACTGACTGGGAGAAAATAGTTAGAGAAGACATTGATACTGCAACTGAAAAATTCACTTCCGCCATCCTCGAGGCCGCCTACAAAGCAATCCCTAGAAGAGACATACGCATCAAGCCGAACAACAAGCCATGGCTGACCGGAACCTTGGAACGTCACATCAACAAGCGCGACCGACTCTTTAAAAGGCGAAACAAACCAACACGACTCACGACTGGGAGGCGTGGAGACAGCAAAGGAATTTTGTGACCGCACTTAACAAAGACTGCAAAGACTGGTATACTAAGCAACAGGTTCAAAAGCTCCTCACTCATAAGCACAATCCATACCAGTACCACACAATATTGAAACAAACAATAAAACCAAAACATCGTGCAGCCATTCCCCCACTACAACTACACAATCAGCAAGTAGCCACAACTGACATAGACAAAGCAGCAGCCCTCAATGAACACTTCGCGACACAGGCTGAAATCGGACCGCCATCAACACTTCCAGCTCACAACCCATGTCCAAGGACTGTACCTGTACCCCCTCTGAACCAAATAGCTATCACTGAACAGGAAGTCCTGTCAACACTCAACTCTCTGAACCCGCACAAATCAACTGGCCCGGACCAACTTCCAACCAATATATTGAAATTGACTGCTTTATTAATAGCGGAACCACTCACCAAGCTTTTGAACAAGTCCCTTTCCTCCTCAAAATTTCCGAAACTCTGGAAGGAAGCTAACATCTCGCCCATTTACAAGCGAAAGGGATCGGCATCGGATCCCCAAAACTACAGACCAATTAGCCTACTCTGTTGCCTCTCAAAAATTCTGGAAAAAATTGTATTTAAACATATTTATGATCATCTAACGAATAACTCCCTCCTTTCTGATATGCAGAGCGGGTACAGGCCTCACCACAGCACACAATTGCAACTATCATACATGACGGACAGTCTCTATAAAGCCCTAGACAGACGACACGACTTTACAGCAGTGTACTTGGACGTGACAAAATACTTTGACAGAATATGGCACGCTGGACTTTTATTCAAATGCGAACACGACTACTACATCACTGACTCACTGTTAGAATGGCTAAAATCTTACCTGACGGACCGCAGACACAAAGTTCGAGTAGGCGACGCCCTTTCGACTCCCGTGACGATAAATGCAGGATGCCCGCAAGGATCTATCCTCGGCCCACTTTTAGCACTTCTCTATCTCGACGGGCTTCCGGACCAATTGACAAACACGGCCCTCTTTTACGCTGACGACATTTCATTATACGCCTCTCATACCCCTGACACCATGACACAAGTCCAAACCTCCCTTCAAAAGGACCTAGAAATCATCGAAAATTACGGACAACAGTGGGTCATAATATTTAGCCCATCTAAAACTTTCACTCAGACATTTTCCAAAAATAACCACCACGATTTACCCAAACTAAAGTTCTCAGGACAGCCGATTACCAAGACAGACACCCATAAACACTTAGGATTAATTCTTTCAAAAGATCTTCGATTCCAAAATCAAGTTAACGCTATTGTCAGGAAAATAAACATTGCCCTCAGTCCTCTTACCCCATAGCCAAATATCTGCCACGACAAGTACTCGATACAATTTTCAAGACTTACATACGACCTCACTTTGACTACTGCGACTGCATCTACGACGGCCACCTGACAATATCCGACGAATTACGACTAGAACGACTGCAAAACAGAGCTGCGAGACTGGTCACAAACACACTTCCAAGAACCTCAACAGACAAGCTACGACTCGAACTTGGATGGGACAGTCTCAAGACTAGACGTAAAATTTACAGGTTATTACTATACGGACAAATAAAGAACAACACAATTTGTATACCAGAATATATTAGAAACATGATTCCCGAAACAAGACTAAAAGATACGAGACGAACTCTAAGAAATGCAAAGTTACTGACACTGCCACATTTCCGGACCTCCATGTATCAGAAAGCTTTTATCCCGAAGACATCCCAAAACTGGAACTCCCTGCCCCAATCTATCCAACGCTGGCAGGACCGGAAGCAGTTTAAACGCAGCATCACAACACTATACGGCACACCGCACCCTCCACACTATTTCACTTTAGGTATAAAACTAGGTAATACAATACACACACAGCTCAGACTGGGGATGTCAAGGCTAAATGCACATCAATATTCTATACAAAGAAACACGGACCCTGCATGTTCCTGTGGCCATTATCAGGAAAACACAAACCACTTCATTCTAGACTGCCCACGTTTCACTTCAGCAAGAACGGATCTTTTCAGACAGGTTTCATCACATCTCAATGTCGACTTTCAAACATTAACCAACACAATGAAAATAAATATACTCCTGGGTCATAACACAACAAAAGACTGCACTGTTAATCGCCAATGACTTCCAAAAATTCCTGCTTATTACTTGTCGCCTCTTGTAAACTGAATCCACGGATCTGCGCCGACATAATCATCCAGGACTGACTCGCCTTCACCGGACAGAAAAGCTGGACTTCACTAAGCTGACCAGGTGGTGGTGCCGCGACTTAAGCTTTGGCTTTTGCACCATCACCTGGACAATCATTGTCATCATCTCATAGCAATAAATGTTGTTGTTGTTGTTGTTGTTGTTGTTGTGAGACGAGTGGCAGCTGCTTAGAAACGCGTATGACGCGCACGTTCGCCCAAGAGCAGCTTCTTCTGCTCCGCAGTAGCGCCTGTGGTTGGGTTGACATACCGGCCCTTCACTGCCGGTGCCGTCAACGTTGCCGTGGCACGCCGTTCCACCATCGCCTCCAGCATCCCCCGGACATACTGGTATGACTTTTTCTCTTTTCGCTTGACGAGCACGTGTTTGCGCTGGGCTCGGCTGTACTTGGTCGTGAACCTACAATGAAATAATAATTATCAGTAGAGTTGCAATAAATCACAATGAAGTTACAAGTTGATCACTGGAATTTACATGTACGGAACAGCGACCACAGCAGATCAAACAAAACGTACTGACGGCTACATACACACTGCGCACGCACGCGCGCGACACAACACACACGCACAATCCCACGCACTCTGCACACGCATACGCACACGCACACGCACTCATTGCTACTCACATCTGCTCGCCATCGCTGTCCAACAGCTGCCTTCGGTGACCATGACGTGGGCGTCATGGTCAGTGGCGGACATCGCCTTGCGCGTCTCCAACATCGGCTGCCTACAAAGATACAAGAGGAAAAATATAAATTTTCTTGATGTAACCATCAACTTAGAAAAAGAAAAAAAGAAGAAAAAAATAGAAAAAACTTGAACATAACTGTTTTCCTATGGATTGTCCTGCAATACTGGATTAACACAACACCAATATACATTATACAATGATACAACTTTGATTGACCAAACGATGTGAGATTGACTAATGAATAGTTTTGGTGCCAGTAGAGGAAAAACGAAATTCGGTTACTGGCATCAGTTATGATACCGACTGTATGACGAGGCACGGATTTGTCAGTTGCCATGTACGCTAGCTTACTCGAAATGCACCCGCTTCGGCGTGTAGGCCAGCGTGGTGCTGTGGTACGACTCCAGAGCTCCGGTGTGTCGGAAAAGCAAGACGCCGTCCACCCGCCGGTTTGTCTTGGCACTGAACACTACGCTCCGTAAGGAGCTGTGCGCAGGGTCGTCCTTGGTCAGCTGGCGCTTGGCGTCCTCCGCCAGTTGATCCTCGGTCAGCTCCCCGTGCAGGCATTCGGAGAGCAAGACGTCCCCTCCGTTCGGGTGGCCCTTGCCATGGTCGCCACACACGTGGTGCAGAGACATGGTCCAGTTTTTCTGTAATTGTAGTCTGACGTTATACATTTGCGTATGTTTATGTGCATGATTTGTCCTTACGACAGGTTAAATGTTCAGGTAATACGGCATCGCAAACTCATCCGGCACAAGGTGACAATGATGCAATAGTGCACAACAGGTTATGATATTAGACAATGAACCAACGTTTTAAAAACAAATTATGCTTCTCAAGCAACATTAATAAGTGCATATGTTCAGACTGTTAAGGAGGCACTTGTTCAACAGTTTTCGTGACGATTGGAAAAATGGTAATGCAAGGTGACGTTTTTTTATTCACATAATACAACAGTGTTTCTCGAAAAAGATATTGACAATCATGTACTTGAGTTCTGAAAACGATGACACAATGCCTGCACCGTAAATCACGCGCAGTGGTAGTGACTAGAGATTTAAGTTTCTGGTCCCAGCGTCCCAGCGCTGTGACCAGAACTGGTCACGGCGTGACTGAAGCTGTGACTGGCCAGGCTAGCGCCATAGGGTTAGCATTGCAGGGCCGTGACTAAAGCTGTGACTTGCCAGCTCATGCCGTGGCCGTGACTGGGGCTGTGACCAAATATTTAGGATTTTCTGCACCTCTAGTAGTGACCCACGTGAGTCGGCACAGTTCTCAAACAGGGTAGGTTGGATGAGGTTGCTCAGCAAAGAAGCCTGCTTGTCAATCGGATTTGCGGTTGCAGAGATATTAGTTTCTCAAAGGCGTCGCCACGTGCCGTGCCGGGTCGGGTGGGGGGCGGTCATATTCAGATTTTTCCCTTACACTACGGAAGATTGAGCTAGCGCTTCGCGCTCGCTCGTAATGACAACACTGGGAATACAACACTAACTTTCTCAAATTTCACATTGTAATTACTTACATGGCAATAGCTGTAGGAGGCTGCACTGCCTCTACGTCACCAGAGTGGGACGGCTTCTCCACATTGACCTCGGGGAGGGGCTGCTCCTGGACGTCTGGTGCGGCCACTGACTCCACATCACTGGAGTGAGAAGGCTCCCCCACATCGACCACAAGGAGTGGCTTCACCTGGTGGTCCAACGCAGCAGGCTCCCCTTCATCTGATAGGCTGTGGAAATATGATTTGTCATAAAGCATGTCACAAGAAATCCATCTATCATGTATTGTATAATGCATATACAGTACAAATACATATCCGGGGTGACGCTATGAGGGGGGGGGGGGACTGTGGGTTCCAGGCCCCTTGACATGACAAATGCTGTGCACGAGCCCCAGAAACGATCCATCCAGCTGGGAAGGGTCAACAGCTAGCACGGCTAAGCCTTGCATCATGGCTCTGGACAGCCTGTACTCTGACATTGCAGAGCCTGCAAAAAAAACATGCCTCTCTGGGTCTCTTGGATGCTTGGCACTCAAGTGCTGCAAGTAGCGGTGGATGGCTACTATTTACTTACTTACTTGTACTTATAGTACAGGACTATAAGGAGGACTAGGATGCCTGTCTTGCCCTGCTCTTTACATCTCTTGATTGTTTTTATGCCTCAGTGGATAATTCAAAAGGGTACGCTTTCTTTGATCATATTTGGCTTCAGTATTTTGTCGCCTATCCTGGCGCATTGTACATGATGTCTGCCCAGTAGTGGTCCAGGCGGTTCTTGAAGAGGTTTGTTGTCGCTGACTATTAAATAACTTCTATGTTTTTTTTAGAATGTTTCCTACCCAACAATGTTGAAACAAAAATATTTCTGGAAGGTGTCACAACTGATTGTCCACCACGATCGTCTGCATACATATCGTATATCATACATATCTACATATATCGAAGCAGGAAGATACCTGATACACAGGAAAAAATAAGGATTGTCCATGATGTCATTGGAACAATTACTTATTTTATGAGTGAAGATGCCGGCAAATAATTTTGTGAACCTTTGAGTGACACACACTGTCACATTGTGGCAGCGGCCGCTGTGCGACCGACCTTCGGTCTCAAATACAAGTCCTGCGCTCCGCCAGGAACAGAGGTTTAGTGAGCAGCATTACACTAACCCTACAGCGTAAATAAGTTATGTGACATCATAGCCAGGCCGCTGTGAATGCTGTCTATACTTCTATCCAGGTTTGTAGTTGTCAGCTGGCGTTTAAACAAAGTTTGGCTACGGAAGCGGAGATATTAATTATTGAAGTTAAAATTAGTTATAGTGCAAAAAAAAATTGGAGACATCCATACTTACTAAATGTGATATTTGCTATCGATTGGTAGGTATATTATAGGGATTAACTAATAACGAATGGTGGGTGTGTGGTCAAATCCCTGTAAACAGCCCTACAACATTAAGTCTGATCAAGTAGTAAACAGGCCTACACCATTAAGTCTGATCAAGAAGTAAACAGGCCTACGCCATTAAGTATACCCTCCCAATGACGTCATCAAGCTGCCTGCACCGCCTGCCACTTGTTCAGGCTTGTCAAACTACCTAGTATTGTGTATGGAAGTGACGTTTTCCCTACCAATACCTATAATTGTACATCAACATAAACCAACATCAAGTGTAATACAGATACCTTGGAATGTGCTGGTCGGGTACAGCATCACGTTTTAGGGCAGATCTTCCTTCAACAAAAACTTTCTGTGCATCACTGAAGTGACGCAAACATACATATTCTCGTTTGAGATTTTCGGTTCCAGCCTTGCAATTCTTTAGCCACCTTTGCCTTCTAGCGCTGTCCACTCTTCCAAAGGGAATGGATGTTAATGGTCCACTGCTGATGCAGTCGTGAATTCTGCATTGATGCATGACTATCAGCATAACTCATGAATAACAACATGCAAACTATACCAACTCGAATGAAATAAGGGCGTGTAATTATTTGAACCCCAGGCAAAAAAGTATTCGCAAAGCACTCGGCACTGCGCCACAGTAGCAAAAGGCGCGGGAACTGCATATTGGATACAATATTATTACGTCATAGGTTTCTGAAGTATGGAACTTCTATGAAATACAGTGATAAAATACCTTTAATAATGATTAACAAGAAAATTAAAACTTAAAAAAAAATCAAATCTTTAATTAACTTTCAACTCACAATCAGATATATTTTGCAATGCTACACAAGAATGGCACCAGTTACGTCATTAACGAAGCTTGCTACGGGACTTGGGTATACTAAACGGGAATATGGGATGATAGCCTTTGATGATACCCGCTTCTCAGCATATAATCAGGAACAACTCGCCACAAATGGTTAAGTGCGCCGAGAAGCATGACAATGACTTTGTAAACAAATCGCCGACGCTAAATAGGTCGCCGTCGATGTGCATCGATGAGCTTCTGATTTAATTGCCAGTTTTGAGTTATTGTTCGTTAGTTTTTTTGGGAAAAATTATAATTTTTCATGATAAAATAAAGCATAGTGTTATATACAGCCACAGACAAACTATACACAACTCCTAATGTTGAAAACAAATGAATCGATTTTCAAAAATTGAGGGTCGCAACCACTAACTATGCCGCGTTGATGTGCATCGATGAGCTTCCGATTTTATTGCCACTTTTTCCAATCGCTGTTAGTTTTAGAAGATCGCCGGGCATATAATCACAACAAGCAGAACGCACAATATATTTTCCACTCCATTGTGTAAAAAAAACAATACGGTAAAAGCCCGCAGTTTGATGAGGACCAAAAGTACTTGACAAAAGGTCAGAAATAGTGTAAGTACCGGTCGTTAAAAGTGTGGAACGCTTATCAACTTTAACTTGAAATATCTTTCGGTAGGAAAGTTTGCATGCAAAATGTGATGAATTTACAATATATTTTGGTCTCGTCTGGCGATTTCAAGTGCTAACTCCATTTTTGTGGAAAAAGGTCATTATTTCCCTTTAAATATTGTACCATGCGACTTATTTGTAACATGGTATGATCCAAGAACAAAAGTGCTATTGGATCCTGCAGAGTCCAATAACACTTCAGGTGCTTCCCCCCATTGGCTTCAGCATTGCAATCCATAAACAGTTGCATTTATTAGTAAAATATATGTAGCATGTGCTGAATATAATGATCTCTCAGTTGCATGATAATAGGCTTGTATAAGATTATTGGGCATGATCAGTTTGTTCAGGAGCATATGCACAGGTGTTAACAGGTGACACGTGTGGTTTCCACTAAGACAGTGACCACTGATGAGCTGATATAACTTTTTTGGCCTCTAGCAGTTTGTAGGGCATTTTGTGATGCTGATTTCAAATTTGGCATCCATTTTACATTAGTTCCATCGGGGTCATGCACTTTCACAGGTCAACCGAGGTCACTGACCTCCGATGACCTTAAACAGGGGCGGATACAGGGGGCGGCGGAGGGCGGCCCCCCCCCCCCCCCCCCCCCCCCCCCCCCCCTGCGCCGAAGGCGCAGGGCGCCCCTCCGCGCCGAAGGCGCGTTCGGCGCAGGGCGCCCCCTCCGCGCCGAAGGCGCGGAAGGGCCTCGTAAGCAGACCAATTTCCGCGCCGAAGGCGCGGAAATAGGCCCCTCTGGCCAGTGACTGCGCCCTTCTGGCCAGTGACGGCGCCCCTTTGGCCAGTGACTGCGCCCTTCTGGCCAGTGACGGCGCCCCTCTGGCCAGTGACGCCCACCCCCCCCCCCACCCCCCCCCCCCCCCTCCCCCCCCCCCCCCCCCCTTACCCGGCGCCCCTCTGGCCAGTGACGGGCGCCCCTCTAGCCAGTGACGGCGCCCCTCTGGGCCGGTGACGGCGTCCCTCTGGCCAGTGACGGCGCCCCTCTGGCCAATGACGGCGCCCCTCTGGCCAGTGACGGCACCCCTCTGGCCAGTGACGGCGCCCCTCTGGCCAGTGACGGCGACCCTCTGGCTAAATTTGAAAACATCACCATTTTTGACTTATGGCTCCTAAAGTATGATGTATTTTTAATCCGATTTTTTCGCCTTTCAATAACCAGCTACGAACAAATATACGTCACCACTGCATTTCTGAGGTCAAACTAGTCCAAGCCAAATGCATTTTAATTTATATTATAAATTTACAATTTTGACCTTATGTGACCTGACCTTGACCTGCGCTTGGCATTAACTTCACTTAAATGAGATGAGGTGTTTGTTGTTTACAATTGTACGTTTACAATGATCCATAAAACATGCATCGAATGACGCATGTTTTATGGATATAACCTAAACCTTTTGCGCATAGTGACCTGACCTTGGCCAACAATCAATTTAGCTCGTGCGGTATGTGTACTATACCTTTGAGAACACTTTAGGTCATAATGGTTGCAATCGAAGGCTTTGTATAGAAAGTATGGCCCACACACTCAATTACCTCGATTTTGAGCTTTTACCTCCCCAGGTTCTATTTCCAGGTATCAACCAGGTTCCCAGGTTCTATTTCGCCCACCGTGGTACATACCTTATGATTGAAAATAATTGGTTGGCGAGGGCACCGTACCAAACAAGTCGAAAGGGCATGCTTTCTTTAATCATCGCCACCACTAAAATCGTCATCGTTCACTAAAATGCACCTTAAATGCAGAGAGCCGGACAAACACATTGCCCCGAACTTTTCCCGACCGACCGCTCAGTATGAAATCTTCGAATATAAAAGCATGTAAAACATGCTTTCAGATTATCTGTTAAAAAATCCCACACGGTTCGTTATAAGGGTTCGGAGGGGTCAAACTATACGGGAGATGCACCATTCGAAAGCTGAGCTTACGCGGAATTAGTCCATCCAGCGCTTTTTTTTATTTACATTTTGTCCGAAGTCGTGCCTCTTTCGTTTGGCCAGGGCTATCGCGTATGGTATGGCGAAAATGCAGACCAATGACGTCTACCGATTCGTCATGCTCTGCACGTCAACAGTGCCAGAAAAGTGGTTCCACGATCTAAGTTCGCGGAACAAATTTGTAATAGAACAAATTTGTACCAGTAATTTTTGCGTATTTTTTATACGCGTTTCTACCCAACCTATTTTCATATATACCAATATGTGCATACATTATGATGTGGAAAGTTGATGAGTCGTCAGTCGTATTTCCTGTACAGATATGGTCTTGGCGTTAGTCGGGGACCGAGACTCCTGGGTCGTATGTTAAAAAGGTACAGGTATGGTACAGGTATGGTACAGGTATGGTACAGGTATGGTACAGGTATCGTACAGGTAGGTAAAAAGGTAAAAGGTATGCGTATATGGGAAACTGGACTCAAGTCTCAGTCTAAAGTGCTGCCGTCTTTTGCATAGCGTGTTTGTAGTGTCCCAGGGTTATCCAATATCCATGGCCCCGATGACGATGGTATCGGTGGCGGGGTTGTAACCTGAATACGCAAAAACTTTTTTGGGAGGTTTTAAAAAAGTTTTTGGTTTAATTTTTGGAAAAGTAACTACCAGTTTCCTTCCCTAAATCACTACAGAAATTTCGGGAATTTGGAGGTTCCGCCTTACGATTTTTTTGGACAATTTGTGTCGCATCACTGTCACGTTCCGACCATTGTTCGGAAAGTCAAGTCTCAGTCTATTTTTATGCTCGTCAGCCATTTGCACCCGCAGACTAAAAAAAATCATTCTTTACAAGCCGTTTTCACGAAGGATTATTGCGCTGAAAAGTTTCTGAAAGATGCTGAAAGTTTTGAAAAACTACACAACTTTTACATGCGGTTTTTGGCTAGAAATGTCCCTCATAATTTTGAAATATGTTGGTAAGAATAAAATATGTTGACAAAGTTGCGGTTTGGTGGTAATAAGGAAGATAAGTATTGATAGAATCTTCCTGAAACTTCCTGAATCTTCCTGAAACTTTCAGGAAGATTCTATCAATACTTATCTTGCTTATTACCACCAAACCGCAATTTTGTCAACATATTTTATTCTTACCAACATATTACAAAATTATGAGGGACATTTCTAGCCAAAAATTGCATGTAAAAGTTGTGTAGTTTTTCAAAACTTTCAGCGCAATAATCCTTCGTAAAAACGGCTACAGTCAAAGTTTTCACGGAACAAAACTTCCAAGTTCAGAAAAATGGAGAAACGGGCCACTTTTCTGACACTGCACGTCAACGTCTCATATAATGCAAAGATGGTTTGGTTGGTTGCACGGCTGCATCAAAGCCAAGCGCTCCCGGTGTCGGCACTAAGGCGCACTCCCGTCCGCGCCTCACACGCAGAATCGCCCCTCGCGAAACGCGAACTGAGCGCTGCGCGCCGCCAGGCTTACGAGCTTACGGAGCGGGCTCTCGGCCAGTCACAGACAAACGGTGCATCGCATGTTGAAAAACCTAGCTCTGTCCACTAGCCAAGGAGAGCATGACAAATTTACATCCACCTCCGATCGGTAGGAGGTGGATGTAAATTTGGTAAAACAAAAGTACAAATGGTACTTTTGGACAATTGTATGCACCATATTTGCCATATACACCATATTTGACGTCAGATGCCACAGCGCGGCCGCCGCCGACCGGCTGGCCGGTCAGGGTCAGGTCATGACCGGCGGCGGCCGCGCCATGGCCTCTGACGTCACATCGTGTACAGACTCGAAGCTGGCCAATCCGGGCCGGCGCCCAGTCCCGGTCAGAGGCTACGTTAGACAAATATGGTGCATACAAATGTCCAAAAGTACCATTTGTAACGATCGGAGGTGGCTGGAAATTTGTCACGATCTCCTTGGACAGCTAGGACAGAGCTAGGTTTTTCAACATGCGATGCACCGTTTGTCCGTGACTGGCCGATAGCCCGCTCCGTAAGCCGTGTCGCGAGGGGCGATTCTGCGCGTGCGCAGAATCGCACCTCGCGACATGGTACGATTATGTGTGCGGCGGGAGTGCGCCGTAGTGCCGACACCGGGAGCGCTTGGATTTGATGCAGCCGTGCAACTAAACAAACCAACTAATATGGCTTTGCATTCTATGAGACATTGACGTGCAGAGCATGACGAATCGGTAGACATGTCATTGGTCTGCATTTTCGCCATACCATCGCGATAGCCCTGGCCAAACGAAAGAGGCGCGATTTCGGACAAAATGTCGACAAAAAAAGGCGCTCGATGGATTTGGGAACAATTTACATCGCTGAATTCCGCGTGAGCTCAGCTTTCAAATGGTGCATCTCCCGTAGTTTGACCCCTCCGAACCCTTCCAACGAACCGTGCCCATAACTGACAGTCGGATTCGGAGTCGGCAACATTTTTCCGACTGACTGGCCGAGACCTCCGAGTCCGACTCCGCACGCTAATTCGATCTGAGCAGATGATCATTATACGAGCGAGCGATAATGCGATCGATAATGACTTCGTGGGCAGGGGCTTTTTCCCGTCCGAACGATGCAATATGCATTCTGCGAACTGATCTTTGTGTACCCCTTTCAGCTGAGACCTGTGTCCGGGAGCTATGCGCCAACATCGAATGCAGGTTCGATGAACTTTCTGCCAGGCCTGCTGGCATGAAGTACTGCGAGGTGAGCATGGACGAGGAAGGCAAGAACTACCGCATTAGGCTGGAGGAGCATGTAATCGCCCTGCCTGGGGCATCGCTCGAAGCGGCGATCTGCTGCTGGGCTGCGACCTTCCGGTATTGAACATAAAGTTCCCGGCGCGCAACCCCAGGAACCTGTGCGTTTTCATGTACCGGGAAGTACTCGGAGTAAACGGCGGGCCAGCACTGAAGCCCGCGGTGCTGAACTTTTTACGCACTTTGTAAAACAGCCACAACTGAGGTTCCTGCTCAGTCGGAGGTGCCTGCTCAGTCCGAGGTGCCTGCTCAGTCGTGAGGTGCCTGCTCAGTCGTGAGGTGCCTGCTCAGTCGTGAGGTGCCTGCTCAGTCGTGAGGTGCCTGCTCAGTCGTGAGGTGCCTGCTCAGTCGTGCATGTGTGCTCGGCCAGAGCATGTGTTTGTTTAGTCCTGCGTAGTGGGGTATCGACAGGGTGCTGGTATTTCCGACGTGCTCGACTGGGTGCTGGTATTGGGGGCACCCTCTATGGGTTTGAGAGCGCCCTGCTCGGATTTGGGGCGCCCTCCTCAGATTCGGGGTGCGCTTCTGGGTTCTGTTGGCGCATCAATGGGTTCCTTCTCGACGGAAATAGCCGTGTCCTTCGCTCCATTAACCCTATTAGTGGTAGGCTCCTGGCTACCCCTATTAGTTGCAGAGGGTGGGGTGGGGGGGGGGCGGATTCGCCCCCCCCCGGAGATATCGAGATCCACCCGTCCGATTTAAACAAATAAAACGGTGTTCGATTCTCCTTAACACGATCTACATTTCTAAAAATCCTAAATATTCGATAGGGGGGCAAAAGGGGGAACTAACAAAATTAGAGGTATCTTTGATCCACCACAGCTGCCATGTTTATCAACCGATTTGAACGTAACTAATAGGGATCGATAGATATTGAATTGGGAATTGATATATGGTGGTGACTTTTTAAAATGCGAAAATCATAGGCGTTTTCAGGTCACTAAATATGGGGTAAAATATATACGTTATAGAACCGTCTTTTGTTGACTTTTTTATAAATTAAATAGTGCGTTATCGTGACATCAGACACAACAGTTATAAATCGTACTTGTATCCTAGACGGTGCCAGGTTAGCGAAAAAGGGAGGCAAAATATAAAAAAAATAACTTCCTGTCAACCTCCCCTTTTTAAGTCTCTGGAACCGCCTCTGCCGTGCAATATTTATTATAGTTGATTAACATCAACTAATTTGCACTTGTTTCAATCCCCGTAAACCTATGTGACTCTTTTATACGTCATGCAGTTTAGTATGAAGCCGTGAAGATCGCATTTATTGTTGAAGATACGCATGTATTATTGCCAAATGTCGCTGAAAGAAAAACTCCAAAAACCGGGCCCTGGAACCGCCTCTGTTTAGGTTAGGAACGCAAAATTTTGACTACATATGCGGAAATCAATTCCAGGAAAAGTCCAAAAATTTAATGTGCCTGCTCACAGCCGTTCCGGAGATATCTTCTAGCTTTTTTCACCTTTGCCCTACGGGGAGAGGGCCTGACAGCCCCCCTGTTAACTTCCAAACCAAGCAACTTAGAGGAATACTGTAAGAACCAGCATGTTGCCTGTCATGAGAGGAATATAACAGTATGCGATTTTTAGATTTCAGGTCAAAGGGTGACCTTCAGGTCAGATGAATGACCTCGGATCGACCACGTCCAGAACAGCGATTTTGCTCTGACAGGAAACCTCAAAATGATAAAATAATAAAGGTAAATAAAAAGGCATGTTCCTAGACCAGTTTTGTCTCAGAAATACAGAAAATGTAACTATTTGTTCGTATCTTGTCAAAAAGTCCATAAAAGTTATTACAAAAATTACGTCATGAGTTTCTTACACTTAGGGAGCCATCACTCAGTCAAACATAAAGATATTGCTTTGAAATGTGGTTTAGATATTGTCCATACCCAGTTCTCGCACATATATTCCGGTTTTTAACATCTTTTATTTTATTTTTATTTTGTGGTGATTGTTTTTTAAAAGTTGTTTTTGCATTTTAGGGGTAAAAAAAGAACAAAATTTTGGAAATCCAAGATTGCCATTTTAAAGAGAATGCCATTTTGTATATTTGGTGAATCGCGTTTGCAATTTTCTTCAAAACTCTGTTTTCTACGATTTGTCAAATATTTATCGTTTTTCCACCAACATGACGTCATCAAAACATAATTATCTCCCAAAATTATAAACTAATTTCAACTAAATGTTTACAGCATACGTTTTTCTTGATTTTTTTAAGGTTTTTCTTGAATAACTTTTTCAGCCCCCCCCCCCCCCCCTCCCCCGTTGGGCGAGGGTTAAACGTTATTTTCCATAGTGGCGCCTTCAGTGCCTCTGTCATTTATGTGGGCGGCTACTTCTTACTAGTTGGGGCGCCTTGCATTTAATAAAAGTAAGAGGGCATTGTGTGCATGTCTAGTGTATGATAACGCTGATGTTTGAAGGCATCAGGTGTCTCCTGAGGCGCGTAATGTGTCACTCCTGGTGCAACTGCTGCGCCCAGATTGCGCTTGTGCCGAAGGGCGCCAATTTCCATGTGGGTGGGTGGGGGGGGGGGGGGGGGGCTGCCAGCCCCGTTGCCCCCTGAATTCTAACAAACTTGGCACTGCTTATTGCTTAACCAATGCTACGCAAATCTACTCAAACCTAACATTTTGCAACTTGACGTAAATTCGCGTAACTTGACTTAGTACGATGACGTGTTGCTTGAGGCACCAACATGTCCAAAACATGCACGCTGGCTTCTGTCTGAGCCATTCAGAAGTGTCCCGTCTGACCAGGCCCCCTGTTCGGGCTGTTCCCCGTTTGATTCTTGGTTTCGGTATAACTAGGAAAACAACTATTCATAGGTCTAACTAAAATGATTGTTAACAAATATTTAAAATTCAAACAACATTCCATTCAAAACAGATTGGTAAGAATCATTTTGTAGTAACAGCTGTAGCAGATACGGTTATTTACACGACTCACAGTATGAAGAAATAGTAATGGCGACAAATGAATCTGCTACAGAAGGTGCGAAATTGTATCTTAACGAGACCGTCTGAGCTGCAGTTTTAAATATGACTTGAAATGCTCTTTCCCACCACCCCCATTGTTCTTTAATAGTGCGTATTTTCATAAATGCCTTCATTGAAGAATACAAAATCGTTGCTGGACACAATTTATTTTAGTTTAAAGGTTAAAACACATGTCCCAAGCTCAACACGTTTGGCTGATTTTGCTACAACAGGAAGGGGTGTGGGAGTTGATTCTGATACCTACTGGGGTATGAAGGTATGAGGCATTTCCCAGCCCTGCTGTCTGGCGATGAGCACCAGATGGTGTTGGGGGTCTCCAGACAATGGTGGCGGTCGGTGAACGGCCCATTATTATTCCGATGACTGGATGTCTATGTGAACGGACTTCCCCAGAGAGGCGCCGGTGACTGGAGGCACCGAGTGAGGATTTCGCGGCGGCGGCGCGTGGCACTGAAATAAATCAACAAAGCAATAAACCATGAGACAAAAGAAATCGGATATACCTTCATACCTTCAAAGGCACATACCTTCAAAGGTGCCCTCCGATACACTTCTGAATGAGCCCTCCCACATACCTTCAAAGGTGCCCTCCGATACACTTCTGAATGAGCCCTCCAACATGCCTTCAAAAGCGCCCTCCTATACACCTCTGCAGGCGCCCTCCCACATACCTCGGAAGGCGCCCTCCGATACATCTCAGAGGGCGCCCTTTCAAATAGCTCCAGAGACGCCCTCTGTGAGACCAGAGGTGCTCCCGCCTCACATTCAGCGAAAGGTGCCTTTTGTGGTATGTATGGAGAGCGCCCTCGGTCCTCGGAGAGCATCTGAGGGTGCTTTTGGACTATGTGAGAGGGCGGCTTCAGAGGTGTACTGGAGGGCGGCTTTGGAAATGCATTGGAGGACGCCTCCGAAAGTGTATTCGAGGGCGCCTTTGAAGGTATGTGGGAGGACGCCATCGAAAATGTATCGGAGGGCACCTTTGGAGCCTGTAGGTATGTGGGAGAGCGCATTCAAAGGTGCATCGGTGGGCACTTTTGGAGGTATGTAGGGTAGGAGGGCGCCTTCAGATTTGTATCAGAGGGCACCTTTGGAGGTATATGGGAGAGCGTCTTTGGAGGTATGTTTGAGAGCGCCCTCAGAGGTGTATCAAAGGGCCCCTGTGAAGGCATGTGGGAAAGCATTTTCAGAGTTGTATTGGAGGTCGTCTTTGCAGCTATGTGGGAGGGCGCCTTCAAAGGTGTATGGGAGGGCGTCTCTGGAAGTATTTGGGAGGACGCTTTTAAGTTTTGTGGGAGGGCGCCTTTAGATGTATGTGGGATGGCGCCTTTAGAGGTGTATCGGAGGGCGCATTTAGAGGCAGGGCCTCGGCTAAGGAATACTCACTGGGGGTCCAGTTCGAGAAAATGCTGCTAAGGCATGTCGTTAAGCGCACTTATACTGATACAATACTTTAAGCGTGATAATATCCGTTTTCACGAATGATTATTGTGCGAAACTTTTTACAACTTTTTAGATGTTTTGAAAAGTTTCGACGATCCATTCCTTATTTCTTGGAATAATTGGAATAGATAATATACTAAGACTTGTATACCAAAATTGTTTTAAACTTTTCAGAAATGCTTCAGAATCTTTTCAGCGCAATAATCCTTCGTGAAAATGGCTAATGACTAAAACATAAGTGCAAACTAGATATGGAATAGTATTGTAATAAAATAATGAGGCTGAAAACAAATGTTAAATATAAACATGCACATCGACAAAGGTTCACGAGGTTCACGACAAAGGTTCACGTTTGTCGATGTGCATGTTTATATTTAACATTTGTTTTCAGCTCCATTATTTAAGGTTCACGTTCACGTAGTGTGGATTTTTTTAACGATTGGGGGCCGAACAGGAACGGACCAAAGGGGTCCATTGTCGCCATACTTTACCAAAACGACTGAAATTGGCCGAAAATTAGCACATTTCCTGATTTTATAGGAAGATTTAAGCAGGTTATACAAGGGAGAGTTTGTTTTAAGGCAGTTCTTAACCCGCGCCCTACCGGTGCTCGGCGCCACCCTAGTCGTGCCAGGGGAAGCATCTGAACGCCCCCCTCGAACTCGGCGGATTAGGCATAATCCAAAAATGCCGTTAGATAGCTTGTCTAAATAAATATCGAAAGAACTTCTATTATTTTATGTTCAGGTCAATATTGAGGTCACCACCAGGCACCAGATGACATCAAAGGCCAAAATCGGTTTAGTTTTAGTTTGTTATTAATTTGCTACAGACACTCCCAAATATTTCAGGTACCTACTGGGATAGCTAGGAAGAGGAACACACTGAAAAGCATAGAAAAAGTCTTAATCCTCGCCCTACGGGGGGTCCTAAAACGACCCCCCCCCCCGAGGTTTTTCTTGCATAACTGTGTATACATGCAGCACATCTTGCTGACATTTTCAGTAGCTAAGTATGCAACAATTTTACGTATGCTGTAAAAATGTCATTGCAATTGGTTGATAAATTTGGGAAATAATGATGTTTTGAAAACGTCATGTTTGTGGAAAAACGATAAATGTTTGAAAAATCGTAGAAAACACAGTTTTAAAGAAAATTTCAAACGCAATTAGGCAAAGATATGAAATGTCATTTTATTTTAAAATGGCAATCTCGGATTTTCAAAAAAAAAAAATTTACCCCAAAATGACCAAAAACTGATTGTTTTGGAAAAATCACCACTTAATCAAAGTTTTCAAAGATGTTAAAGAAAACGGAATATATGTGAGAGAACTTAGTATGGAAAATACTCCAAATACTGACTGAGTGATGGCTCCCTAAGTGTAAGAAATTCATGACGTCATTTTTTTAATATCTTTTTTGGACTTTTTTTACCAGATACGAATAAATAATTACCTTTTCCGTATTTCTGAAACAAAATTGGTCTAAGACCATACCTTGTTATTTACATTTATCAATTTTTCATTTTGAGGTTTTCTGACAGCAAAATAGCTGTTCTGGACGTGGTCAATCGAGGTCATTCACTTGACCTGGAAGGTCACTCGTTGACCCGAAACCTACAAATTGCATATCATTAATAGTTATTGACAGGAAGTGGTGGTGACCTCAAATGACACCAGCTGACCAGCTGAACAGCTGACCATGTGGCGATCACTGAGTAAAATTGTGCTTGGGTCATCAAGAATGAGCTAAAATAAAATGTTATTGAAACAATTGGTCTGATCTAATGTGTGTTCTGATAGCAGAAGCATTTGTAAATTTTCCCGTTAACTTATATTGGGGAAGTCACGAGATCGAACTGACCTAAATTCACCAATATTAACAATCAGATATAGCAGAATTTAGGTACTTATGGCCTGATTAAATCATGGGTCACATGCAATTTGCTTCAAAACTCTGTTTTCTACGATTTTTCAAACATTTATCGTTTTTCCACCAACATGACGACATCAAAACATCATTATTTCCCAAATTTATCAACCAATTGCAATTAAATGTTTACAGCATACGTATAATTGCTGTGTACTTAGCTAATGAAACTTTCAGCAAGATGGCGCATAAATGTTATGCAAGAAAAACTTCAGGGGGGTCGTTTTAGGACCCCGTAGGTCGTGGGTTAATTATGCCTTATGTTATGTCAGCAAAATAGGCTGACGGTTGTCCTATGTGTGTGATGCTGACTACTGACATTGCTGACATTTTTAGGAGTGAATTTTCCATTCCACTTCCCATTTATGAATTGTGATATTGATTCTGACAAAAATATTGAACTAAAAATGCATGATTTCAACGAGAACTACTTTCATATTCAAAACAAATCAATATTGTGTCATTTTCGACATATGTTTTCACTCTCATTGTCTTTTTGGGTTCAATTTTTCCACTCCGGCACCCCAGCAAAAATGTAACTTTGGTCTGGGAGCTGGGACACTGTGTATGACTGCGTTTGTGGGCTCACTTTGCTTTCTTCAATTGCCTGAATAATGACATAATCAGACACCTGATTTTGGTTGCATGTCGAGGCTCCAGCACATGTTTGCATTTGTTAGTGGTTTCCTGTTCGTGTCATGTATTTTACGTCATTGTGCGAACAAGTTTCTTAAGAAAACTCTGCCAATTTAGAACTGGTGGCTGTGTTACCGTTACATTATCTGCCTTTCGAGTTCCCACTATGCCACTGCCATGGCATTGTAGTCAGTGTACCAAAATTCCATTTTTGCTTGGGTGCTAGAGTGGAAAATTTGAACCAAAAAGCCCATGGTCCACGAGAGTGGAAAATTAAATGATGCAATATTGATTTCTGTTTTGAATCTGAAAGCAGTAGTTTTTGTTGAAATCATGTACTTTTAGTCAATATTTATGTCAGAATCAATATCACAATTCATAATTTGGGAGTGGAAAATTCACCCCTAAAATGGGGAATGAGAGTAGAAAATTATTAATATTTGGGTCATAGGCGTACACAAGGGGGAGGGGAGGGGGGGGGGGGGGGGGGGGGAACGGGGTAATCCCCTCTGAAGGTCTGAACGTGCCCCCTTTGGTAAAAAATGAATGATTTTTTAACCCTCGCCCTACGGGGGGGCCTGACAGGCACCCCTGAGGTTTTTCTTGAATAACTTTTGACACATGGGGTGCATCTTGCTGAAATTTTTGGTAGCTGAGTTTATAACAATTATGCGTAGGCTGTAAAAATTTAGTTGAAAGTGGTTAAGTTTTTTGGGAGATAATAATGTTTTGATGACGTCATGTTGGTAAAAAAATGAGAAATATTTGAAAAATCGTAGAAAACAGAGTTTAAAGGTAAATTGCAAACTCAATTAATTTAAGATACAAAATGGCATTCTCTTTAAAATGGCAGTCTCGGATTTTCAAAATTGTGGGCTTTTGACTCCTAAAATGAAAAAAAAAATGTTTTAAAATCCCCACAAAATAAATTTTTCAAACGTATTAGAAAAACCGGAATATATGTGAGAGAACTGAGTATGGACAATACTCATACCAAATTTCAAAACAATATCTCCTTTATTGACTGAGTGATGGCTTCATAAGTGTAAGAAACTGATGACGTAATTTTTTAAATTAACTTTTTTGACATTTTTGGACAAGATACGAACAAATAATTACATTTTTGTATTTCTGAGCCAAAACTGGTCTAGGAACATGCCTTTTTATTTACATTTATCAATTTATAATTTTGAGGTTTTCTGAAGGACAAAATCGCTGTTCTGGACGTGGTAAATCCGAGGTCATTCACTTGACCTGGAAGGTCACCCGTTGACCTGAAACCAAAAAATCGCATACTGTTAGATTTCTCTCATGACAGGCAACATGCTGGTTCTTACCGCATTGCTCTAGGTTTGGAAGTTAACAGGGGGGGGGGGGCCTGTCAGGCGAAGATGAAAAAAGCTCCCGTAGGGCGAGGGTTAAAGAGCAAAATGGTGAAAACATGCCCTTTTAAAAATATAGTGGGCCAAATCCGGTGAGTTTTTTTAGGTGGGGGTACTTTATGCCCTTCTCAGCAAAACATGCCCCCTCCTGGAGTGAATCATGGGTACGCTACTGATTTGGGTGTCATTTCCCACCCAAAAAGACACATTTGGGGACACTGATTGTGTTATGATATTTACAAACACAGAGCACTGCCAGTTGCAAGTGATTCGTTGTGAAATAAAGTCAAGTTATTGCTCACTGTTGTTCTGCGTCGTATGACACAAAATGACATTGCAAATGGAAGCAAGTTGGATGCACATAGGTACTCTGGAAATTGATGTAGCAGATACAGCTGGTACATTCTTAGAATGTAGCAGAATCAACATTTTTCCCACCCCTGCCAGACAGAGACGCGTCATCTCAAACAGGAAGGTATCGGGCCCTCCCAGCTGCTCACGGGCATAACCTAGTCCCACACTACCTACCACCGAACACTCAGTCATGCCACGCACAACGCAACCTACATCACACTCAGCGTACTATTTCAAACAGACTTTGGACTAGACTTGGGACGTTCGTAGACATACACACATTGCTCATCATCAGCGGTATTGAAACAAATCCAGGGCCACTACAAACACATTCGCAACAAAATATGATAATTGCACACATTAACATCAATAGTATTACCGCCGGAAACAAAATTGACGAGCTTCAGTAATTTGTCGAAACAAATGACTTACAAATTCTGGCACTCTCTGAGACTAAATTGAATGACACGATAGCCAGCATTTTATACCAATTGGAAGGTTTCCATACACCCCTGACTAGACATAGAAACAGACATGGCGGCGGCGTAGCAATTTACATTCACACATCACTACCTTTCCAAAGACTACCTGAGTTAGAAATAGGTGATGAAGAGTGGATATGGGTCAAAATCAAAACTCGAAGTTTTACATTAGTAGTATGTTGCGCTTATTTACCACCTAACTTTACGACGGAAAAGTGTGAACATTTCACTGATAGCCTAATAGAATCAGTATGTCGAACACAGATCCACAACCCAACAGCCACACTCATATTAGGGGATCTTAATGCTGGAAATATATACCTGGATCATCAAATATATCAACACAACGGCGTTACAACTTTCGACCACAAGCTAAAAGACACTACAGAAACGTTAGATTTACATCAGATAATAAAACAACCAAACAGAATCACCAACAACTGTGAAAATTTGCGCGATCTCATCTTTACAAGCAACAGTCACATCATCATTGATAGTGGCACTTTTTCGCCGTTTTCAAATCTTGACCACTTCCCAATTTATGCCACAGTTTATGTAACACCGCCTCCGGAAAACACAGAACGGACCCATACATACATCTGGGATTATTCAAGGTTAAACGCTCCTCTTCTTACAACTCTTTTACTTAACACTGATTGGACACATATATGAAATCATGATTTAGACACGGTAACCGACTTATTCATATCTGCAATACACAACACCGCCGCCGCCGCAATTCCTATTCGACGCAAAATCAATCAAACTAAACACAAACCATGGATAACTTCAGAGCTATAGCGAAATATTAGGAAGCGAGACAGGTTATTCAAAATCGCAAAACAAACCCGGATCGAATTCAACTGGGAAAGATGGAAGAATCAAAGAAATCAGGTAACAGCTTTAAATAGACGGCTCAAAGACGAGTATTTTCGAAACCAAGTTAAAAAACTACTGTCTCACAAACACCAGCCCTATAAATATTACCACACATTACGCACGATTTTAGGACGGACACGAGACGACACCATTGGACCGACACCAAATCACTCGACCCTTCATTCTGACAAAAACGATATCATCAATGACGACAAAGAAAAGCAACACTATTCAATATTCATTTCGCTGCACAGTCCACTCTCAACATTCCAGACAACCACGAACCACCACCGTACACCTCAGACGGACTGCCGGAACCCACTCTAGACAATATTTCCACTTCCGAAAGTGAGGTTCTTCGAATTATTAACTCCCTTGACTCAAACAAATCGACTGGCCCTGATGGATTCCCTGTAACATTGCTGAAACGTATTGCTCTTTTGATCTCAAAACCACTAGCGCAGTTGTTTAACAAGTCTCTACCATTAGGAAAATTCCCAGCTAAGTTCAAAGAAGCAAACGTCAAACTGATATTAAAAAAGAAAGGTTCACCGTCCGACCATTCATGCTATTGATCAATCAGCATACTTTCGGCCCTTTCAAAAGTTTTCGAAAAAATTGTGTACAAGAATATTTATAATCTTTTCGCTGAACACTCTATCCTAATTGAAAAACAAAGTGGGTATCGGCAGAGTCACGGTACTCAACAGCAACTTTTATACTTGACGCACAACTTATACAAATCACTCGACTCAGGACGCGACTTTACAGCTATATATCTCGACATTTCGAAATACTTCGACAAGATATGGCATAAAGGACTCCTGGACAAATGCAAAAATGAGTTTGGAATCACAGGACGACTCAACGACTGGCTCTCATCATACTTACAAGATATGCGACAGCGAGTACAAGTACGAGACACTTTATCGGCGACTCAAACCATTAACGCAGGATGCCCACAGGGCTCCGTACTTGGGCCATTTTTAGCACTCTACTATCTCAACGGACTCGCTAATCGGACGCAGAACGATATTATTTTCTTTGCTGACGACACCTCTCTCTATGCCTCACACACAACAAGTGAGTTACACGTGACACAACAGACTCTGCAACGCGACCTTGACGAAATATACAGGTACGGTCAAGAATGGGCTATCACGTGCAATACCACAAAAACAATCCAACAGACATTCTCACACAAACGCTCATACCAGACACCTACACTTAGATTCGGAGGCGACCTTATACCAGTACACAGCAGTCATACACACCTCGGCATGACATTCTCCACTGACCAGACTTGTCAATGATTCATATTTGTCATGAGTCGATTCACAGTGATTCACGGACCATAATGAATGATTCAATCATGATTCAATCACTCAACATTACCATAATGAATGATTCAATCATGATTCAATCACTCAACATTACCATAATGAATGATTCAATAATGATTCAATCACTCAACATTACCATAATGAATGATTCAATCATGATTCAATCACTCAACATTACCATAATGAATGATTCAATCTTGATTCAATCACTCAGCATTAAAGGGAAGTGTCGACTCCTTTGTCTAACTCCTTTGATTTTTAATGTGCGACTCTAAGATTTTATGAGCGTGATAGGGAGGTCATGCTCTACCTGTGTGCCAATTTTCATGCACATCAGAATAGTCTGCTGTTTGACCTTAAACATACGACCTGCTCTAACTCCTTTGATTTTAAATGTGAGACTCTAAGATTTTACCAGAATGATCACTAGGTCATGATCTATCTGTGTACCAATTTTGAAGCCAATCCAAATAGTCCGCGATGTATTTCCAAATGTGAATGTGAATGTGAGCCAATTGGACACGCGTGTTGTTTATTTTGATTATAAAATTATATTTATAATATTTATTATAATTGCAAATTCCAAGTTCCAAAAGCATTAATGACTTTACGTTTCACTTTTTTAAGCGAATAGAACATTTATTTTGATTTTGCATTAGGTATTTTTTTATAAAGCATGATGTGGAATAAAGCGACGCCGTTGCGACAGTGATATTTGGGACATGCGGAGGTCATGCAAATGTTTGTTTATGATTTAGTTTTTGATATGGTATAGCCTAGAAATTAGGAAAAGGTGGGTACCTTTTGATAATTTTTCGTGTGAAAAAGATGTGCGTGTACTGTGTGGTTTATGAACCAAAGTATGAGTTAGTTACCTTTCCTAAGTATTTAGGTGCCTACCCCTAACCCTACCAGTTCGAAGGTATTCACCTAGTTAGGGCTGATTGAACAGTGGCTTTGTGCCCACTGGAGTTGGACACAAAGCCTCACTTTCTTTACGCATAGATGAATTACAGGCTACAGCTCAGGACACAGAGCTCATACAATTGGCCATTAAAGGGAGTGTGCCTACTGTTTTGGAATGTCAAAAATATTTGTCATACGGTAAGTAGCTGTTGGTTTGATTGTTGTATATGATGAAATTCACATCTTGAGCCCCTTTAATTGAATTTTCACTTATATTGTTTTATTTTTATTTTTGTTTCGATATCTATAAAACGATCGCCACTATGGTGATGTTATGTAAAACGGCGCACATAAGACAATACAATTACGGTCACATCATGCAAGATAGAAAGACGAGTTTTGCACAGCACGTTCTTGCCACTGTGAACTTTATTATGTGCAAGTTTCGTAGCTCTAAATTGATATCTTCTTCAAAAAATGGCCATCGGCCATCATCGAAAAACATGATGGCCGTCCAGTTTCTGTTTGGCTGCTGCTATCAGCGTGCACGAGCTGTTTTGTTGAATTGCTATTGGCCGGCGCTAACAATATGCTAGCAGTTTAATCGATAGTTGCAGTGCTTCTAGTAGCGGAAGCCCTCTGGAGTCTACCCGATAACTTTTTGCTCCCAAGCAAATTCCTGGAGTCTTTGAATATCTCAGCAACTAGGGTGAATCTGGAGAAATGAAGTAATCGTTCAATTCAGAAAATTGTGTTCTATAAACCAGTGTCAATAACCCCAACTAAGCGATGTGAGTAGGCACACTCCCTTTAAGTGCCTGGTTTGTCCACAGGGCACAGATGAATGCTGGGCCGCTGATATATTTTGTGGACAGTTTATGCTGTTCGACCAAAAAAGAATGATTCTTTGAGCAATGAATGATTCAATCAGCCTATTTTCTCGATATGAATGATTCAATCAGTGACTCACAACAGGTTTGCGCATGAGGTGAATCGATTCATGAGTCATTCATTTGAAATAAGAATGATTCAATCAAAAGTAGTCGATTCACATTGAATCATTGACAAGTCTGCCACTGACCTCCGATTTCACCAACACATCAACATGATATGCCACAAAATAAACAAAGCACTCAGTCCTCTGTACCCAATAGCGAAACACTTATCAAGGCCCATTCTTGACCAAATCTACAAAGTTTACATCAGACCTTATTTTGACTACTGCGACGCCATCTACGACGGTCTTATCACAATACAAGACGCAACTAGGCTAGAAACACTACAAAACAGAGCTGCGAGACTTGTCACTGGAGGACTCTATAGAACACATACCCACAAACTACTGGCAGAAGTAGGATGGGACAGACTGACAACGAGACGACGCATACAAAGATTAACATTGTACCATAAACTGAACAATCCAGGACAACACTCACCACAATACACCAGAGACATACTACCAAACACGCACGCCCAAGACACCAACAGAGAACTCAGAAACGCCAGCACGCACACAACAGCAACCAGCCACATATCATCATACCACAAGTCATTTTTGTCCAACAGGCAAGCAATGGAATGAACTACACAACACTACAAGACAACTCACACACTTGGACTTTAAAATAAAAAACAGTTTTGCGAGCAGCTGGGCGTGCCCGATCCATCCCATCACTATTCAGTGGGACCAAAAAGGGGAAATATTGTGCATGCAAGACTTAGAATGAATATGTCCTGCACCTAAATTCTAGCTTATTTCGCATTCAAAAATCACGTTCGCCTGCGTGCCAGTGTGGGCATCATACATACAATACAAGTCATTACGTTCTTTCATGCCCAAAATTTACAGAACAAAGAAGCTTACTGTTCAACAATATTTATAAATCCTTAAACTTTGACTTAAGAAATAAACTACCCTCAGATCAACTACAAATATTATTATACGGCGCATATTTCAACAACGATGGTGGTCGGGGGGGGGGGGCCCTCCAATTCCAAAATTTATTGCGTGCTTCTAACCGATGTATTGACCTTTACTAAATCGCAAGCCCATAACTTCTTTGTAGCCTCATCTAGCAAGCAGACGTGACTTCCACGGCGGGGCGCACTGGGGCTGGCCAAGTAGACGAACCTGGGCGGACTGTACCGTGGCGGCGGTCGCAGTTTAACGTTTGTTTCTGTCAGACAGGGTGCTTTGATTTAAGCTTTTTGCTTTTGTACCCTTCTGCTTTATGTTCACATACTACTTCATTTATGTTTAATAAACATGCTTATGATGATTATGATGATGATGATGATGTGGGAGGGCACCTTCAGATGTGTATCGGAGGGCGCCCTTGGAGGTATGTGTGAGGGCGCCTTCAAAGGTGTATCGGAGGTCGCCTTTGGAGCTATGTGGGATGGGGCCTTCAGAGGTGCATCGGAGGGCGCCTTTGGAGGTATGTGGGATGGTATGTGTGAGGGATAGGGAGGGTTATTTTATAATTTATCCCCCCCCCCCCCCCACCTCCACCACCCCAATCAACAACACCTTTCGCTGATGGCGCCCTTTGGCGCCCTCTTGAGGGCTTGCCCCCACCCCTCCCTTGACGGGTTTATAAATACGCTACTGCTCAGAAACACTTTTTAGAACTTTCGGTAAATGCTCTTCCCATAGAAATCCGCTCGGTTTCCATTTCGAGACCTTTCAGTGGATGGTCTTGCCTGATAAATCTACATGGTCTCTGCGTTGGTCGTTGAGAGTAAATACGTTTGTTTTAAATACTCACGGACGTTTGCGGGCGACTCTTGCGGACGTCGTTTGCGTAATGAAGTTGAGTAACATTACGGCTAGATGCTTATAATTTATGTTTGCTTATGCATTTGATTATGTTTTTTACCTATGTGTACAATTGTACTTCATAGTTTGTGCTACGACTTCTGTAGATACTTGCATCACTGCAAAATGTGCCCGAAGTAATTTTGGCGACTATAGCGACACCTATCCACAGCCTGGGAGACTGCAGCGACATCTTCATCGTTCTTGTTTCAATACTCCTATGATAATTTCCTGCCATTCTAACTATCCATACCAGTTTAATTACCGAGCGAGCGCGAAGCGCCCGTGAGGTTTCTCGTCAACTTACTAGACAAATTTACATTTGACCCGACCCGGCCCGACCCGGCCCGGCCCGGCCTGACCCGGCCATATAGACGCTTTTCGGAAGCTAATAACTTTGCAACCACTGCTCCGATTGAAATCGGGTTTTCACCCTAAGATAAGACCATCAAATACATTTTGATTTGGTATGGTGTGTTCTGGTAGCCGGTAGGGGTGGTACCACAGCGCGCGGTACACGCAAGCGTGGAAATTAACAAAAATCGTTCTAGATCAAAAATGACATTATTAATCTAAGTATTCCTTTTGTATACGCTGAAGCATGCAGCGCTCAGGACGTACTCCCTTTTGGCGGATTCGAGAAAAGAGATCATGAATAATTTAATAAAACTTCATTTTGCTGTTGGCATGCATGGAGGCCTGGCAATTTTTATGGAGGACTAAACGGACTAAAATGACTATGTGTTACTACCACGTGTGCTCCCGTACCGTTTCATATTTCAAACCTGTTTTAGCTTTACCAGAGCGCGCCCGCTCGGTCATCGCCCAAAAGGCATTTTACTGGTTTGTTAAAGCCATAAAACATTGATCGGAGAAATCATGCGACCAAAGGTCCCATATTCATCTTGGCATCTCATCGAGCTCACTCCACCATATCGCCACTGGCCATTGGACTGTTTTAACTCACCTTCGCCCTACGTGGGGGGGGGGGGGGCTGACAGGCCCCCTGTCAACTTCCAAACCAAGCAACTTAGAGCAATGCGGTAAGAACCAGCATGTTGCCTGTCATGAGAGGAATCTAACAGTATCCGGGTTTTAGGTTTCAGGTCAACGGGTGACCTTCCAGGTCAAGTGAATGACCTTGGATCGACCACGTCCAGAACAGTGATTTTGCTCGTCAGAAAACCTCAAAATTAGAAATTGATAAATGTAAATAAAAAGGCATGTTCCTAGACCAGTTTTGTCTCAGAAATACAGGAAAGGTAATTATTTGTTCGTATCTTGTAACAAAAGTCCAAACAAGTTATTACAAAAATGACGTCACGAATTTCTTACAATTAGGGAGCCATCACTCATTCAAAAATAGAGATATTGCTTTGAAACTTGGTTTTGATGTTGTCCATACTCAGTTCTCTCACATATATTCCGGTTTTTCTAACATCTTCGAGAATTTGATTTTGTTGTGATTTTTCCAAATACAACAGTTTTGTTTTATTTTAGGAGTCAAAAACCCAAAATGTCGGAAATCCGAGATAGCTATTTTCAAGAGAATGCCATTTTGTATCTTTGGTGAATTGCGTTTGCAATTTTCTTTACAACTCTGTTTTCTACGATTTGTCAAATATTTATCGTTTTTCCACCAACATGACGCCATCAAAACATGATTATCTCCCAAACTACCTTACGAATTTCAAATAAATTGTTACAGCATACGTATAATTGTTGTAAACTCGTTTATAATAAGATAATATATTTCGACCTTATGTGTATCAGATTCTGCAGGAGTACGACAACCAATGTAGAAGGGGCGTGGTGAATTGTACATCGTGAAATGACGTTATGATCTACTGGTCCGATCTCCCCCCCCCAAAAAAAAAATGTCCTATTCTTCTTGACTCTTTGAAGCACTGGCATCGAGGCAGTGGCGCACGCAGGATTGCATTGGGGGGGGGGGGGGGGGTCAGAGCTCTAAGAGCACGACCCTTGTGTGCGGGCCCCAACCGTTTTTGTTGTTGTTGAAAACTTGACGGATTTCGGTCACTTGTTTTTTAGCGGGCCCCCTACAGCATGGGATCTGAGACATGATAATTGTCTTGTCAATGTCGTGTACGGTGACTTCGTGTGCTACTGATGAGCGAATTCGATGAGCGAATTTTAGGTGCGTGTGCTACTGATGTGCGGTACAACTGTCGAGAGTTGACGAAATGAGGTCAATGACAACGAATAATAAGTTAATCCCGTCACCGAAATGACTAATCTGATCACCGAAATGACTGAACATATCACCGCAAATAAATATAACCAAAAGAACAAAATATACACTGAAATGCTGCTTTCATCACCGAAACAGCTGTTTTCATCACCGATGCTACGAAATAAACGTATTCAGTAATATGGTATAACAATTAACAACTACCAACTATGCCTTTGGGAATAAATTATTTGCGTAACCAATTAATTCTACCGTAACCGTTATTTGCGTAACCAATTGGATTATGTTATTACAATTTGTATCTTGTCACACCAGGCCGCCCGCCAGACTCTGCCACGGCCAGTGTCCGTTGAGGCCCCAGCTTAGTAAATATGATAAATAGTTGTCTACGAAATGGTCTGGGGTGGTCCGGGGGGCGACAGCCCCCCCCCCCCCCCTCCCCCGGTAGGGCCGCAGCGCAGCGAGCGAACGCGAGCGGAGCGTTCTAAACGTGGGTTCTAAATGTGGGTCCCTGCGACCAAGATTGCTGTAAAGGTTATGTCAGGTTCGATTATGTTATTGTAATTTGTATTGCCACACCAGGCCGCCCGCCAGACTCTGCCACGGCCCGTGTCCACTGTCCGTTGCGGCAACAGCGTAGTAAATATTATAATCAGTACTGCAAGTAATTTCGGTGATGATTGAAGTCAATCCGGTGATGTATTAAGTCATTTCTGTGTCATATCAGTAATTTCGGTGATATCAGCAAAAATTTGATTTTTAAGTTATTTCGGTGATTAATTGGTTAAAACGGTGATGAATAAGCAATTCGGTGATTGTAAGTCATTTTAGGTGATGGAATAATACCCTGCCAATGACAACAAGCTATAGTGGTGAACCGATACGGTATTTTCGTAGTAGGTATGTGTCATCAGTTGGCGCGATACATGGCTGATTTTACAACATACAGGATCGCGACAAATGTGGAGACGGTCTCGCTCATGACTTGGGAAGGCTTAACCAACGGATCCAGGGCCTGGTGTCAACCAGTTACTGCATACCTGTCTGGAAGCTGCGCGCAGGCTTTGAGTTTGGTCAAAATGAGAGAAGCACGGGGAACAGATCGTGTCAAAAATATCAAACGTTGTAATAACCAGAGGTGTTTTTTTTTCTCGGGATATCTGCTACCTGCTACCTGTTTTTAGTGGGCTTGGATAATCAAAATCATCGGTCCCCAGGTACATCTCTAGTATTGACGATGAAACTTCATGTGCCAAATTGCGAAGCATTTGATTTCATTAGTGAAGTTGAGTATTACAATGTTATTTGGCTATGCCCATAGATGTTCGAGATGATTATGCGCAAATTGTAGTGTAGATAGAAACCGCGTTTACACGGGACTTTTTATTCTCTAGGCATGAAGGAATAATTTCTTCGGAAATTGAGGCCATTTGGAAATTGGGCCAAATTATGACGCTTTTTTCCTTTCTAACCTCCCAGATTCATGTCCCCTACAGGTCCCCCAGATTCATGTCCCAGCCTTTGGACGTCAAAGTCCCGTATAAAATACGCTAGGCTACGTTCGCGAACGGAATATAAATAAACCCTGGAGCCGCTGGGGGTGGGGGAGGGGCGTTTTTCGCCCCCCCCCCCCCCCGCCCTGGGGTTTCCGCCATAATCAGAACACGCATAGAGATATCGCCTTGAAACTATCAGCAACTTGAAGTAAATAGCTTGGCCACATTTTGGCAAAAATTGGGTCCTGGCCAGGTCAGTTCAGGTCACCAGGTCAGGTCATATGACATGACCACCAAACACCTTCTGGGTAGCACCACCGGCACAGTGGTTAATCGATCAACATGAAACCCATGGCACGTCATGAAGTCATTAGGGACTACAATGATTACATCTCGGATTTTCTATATCGGTGACCTAAGGTCAAGTTATAATCGTGACCTTTTCAATGTAACCCTTTGGGAAAAAAACAAAACGCATATTTATAAGTTGTAAAGGGATAGATTTAGTTCATGTTTGCTCTAGCCACTAGTTTTGGGCCATGACAGACCACTGAGGTGAAATTTATGGTTAGTGACCTCTGCAAGGTTACCGTGAGGTAAAATTATTCTTTGGTTAATCATTTTTGCCCTAATTAAGATAGAGCGATGAAGTTAACGCCATCGTGATCCCTCGTCAAGACGCGTTGACAAATGTATAACATGACAAAGCTAGGTCAAAGTTTGAACTTGACCTGAGGTCAAGGTCATTACTTTGACCCAGGTAGGTCATGTCATACATCATTCGACGCGTATTGACGAGAGAATCACGATGGCGTTATTTGCATATTGCTATATTGATTCAGTCCAAAGTTATTCAAGAGAAACTATTCCGTGGATATGTGACATTTAGTGACCTCCAGTGCCCTCGATATTGGACGTTCCCGTGTCACCAGAACGTGCCCGTATCAATAATTTGCAAGGACCGGGCCCTGTTGTGACGGGGCTTTCGTCCTGACCGGACCCCATATTACGCCTTTGCTAGCACCGGACCCATGCCTCGATCGGGCTTGCCCAAGACCGGGCCCCTGCCAGGAACGAGCCCGTATCAAGAATCTGCAAGGACCGGACCCTGTTGTGACCGGGCTCTTGTCCTGACCGGGCCCTATCTCACACCTTTTCCAGCACCGAGCCCCTGCCTCGGTCGGTCCTGGCCAAGAACGGGCCCGTATCAATAATTTGCAAGGACCGGGCCCTGTTGTGACGGGGCCCTCGATCTGACTGGGCCCATATCACGCCTCTGCCAGAAACGGGGCCCTGCCTTGATCAGGCCCCTACCCGAAACGGGCCCCTACCAGTAACGGACACGTATCAAGGATATTCGAGGACCGGGCCCTGTTGTGACCAGGCCCTCGTCCTGATCGGGCCCCATGCCACGCCTTTGCCAGCACCGGGCCCCTGCCTCGATCGGGACTGACCAAGACCGGACCCCTACTAGAAACGGGCCCGTATCAAGAATATTCAAGAACTGGGTCCTGTTGTGACCGGGCCCTCGTCTTCGCCGGGCCCCGTATCACGCATTTACCAGCACCGGGCCCCTGCCTCGTTCGGGCCTGGCCAAGACCGGGCCCCTACCAGAAACGGGCCCGTATCAAGAATATGCAAGGACCGGGCCCTGTTGTGATCGGGCCCTCGTTCTGACCGGGTCCCATATCACGCCTTTGCCAGCACCTGGCCCCTGCCTCGATTGAGCCTGACCAAGATCGGACCTCTACCAGAAACGGTCCCGTATCAAGAATATGCAAGGACCGGGCTCTCGTCCTGACCGGGTCCCATATCACGCCTTTCCCAGCACCGGGCAACTGTCTCGATCAGGCCTGACCAAGACCGGGCCCCTGCCAGGTATGGGCCAGAATACGGGCCCCTCAGAAATTTATGGGGCAGCTGGCCCGTTTGATCCCCCTCCTCCTGCGTGCGCCACTGCATCGAGGATTAGCAATCAGAACGTAGCTATCGATGTCTATTCAGAGTGTTTTGCCGTAGGGCGGTTTTCTTATCTTACAGCTTTTTGAAAACAGTAGGCTGTACCGCATTATTTTGTGACGTGCGGCACAGTCTACCACTGGGTGAAATGCGTATAACACCATGATGCAGTCTCCAATGCATCATTTATTCATTGATGTCCCTGGAAAATATGTAAATTGTACCGCAAAAAAAAACTGCTCTCCGGCACAGTATATAATTTATTTGAATTAAATAGCACCAAGTTGCGATCTCCAGTCTACCTACTCAACATGTAACACGGGTAGGTATGGTTATTCGACAATTAAAGGAAATAGTTCACCTTCGGATTTTTTTCTTCAGAACACGATTTTATTATATTTTTGAATACAGTTTCTTTTTTATTTTCAAAAATGGTCCTACATCGCGCCAATTCAGGACAGAAGGTCGTAAATCATTAATGTTATGGTGTGCGTTATTGGTCTGCGCATGCTCCATGGCAGTGCTGGCACTTTCAGACGGTACGGTATATCATATATGCGCCGAATTCCTTCGCCAAAAAGTCAAATATCTTCGGCTGGAGAGTCTTTTTCAGTCAAGGAAACTTGCAGATAGGGGTTTCCCAACATGGGCTACAAAACAGCTATCTCAGTTTAAAGCTAATGTTGAAGGTGAACTATTTCCTTTAATTGGAATGTCTGGACAGTCAATTAGCAATGTACTCTCCATTTTATTCGTAATATAATTGAAAATCAACAGTGATAACCATGATTTGATTTGATTTGACATGATTTGACATGATTTGACATGATTTGATAGCATGATGCTCCTCAACAATTTTACTTG
>JAXIVJ010006833.1:55000-64348 GCA_036785665.1 Chirona hameri
TTTTTAAAAAGAAAAAAAGAAACTGTATTAAAAAATATAATAAAATCGTGTACTGAATTTTTTTTCTTCCGAAGGTGAACTATTTCCTTTAACTCTATTCCCTGCGGGGGCAGATTCTGCCCCCCTCCCCCCGGTGGTTTTTCACTTGCCGCTTCTAAACCGTTAAGCTTAGCGTCCTGAAACTTTGTGAATTTTCCCAAAATTAAATGACTCGTGTTGTATCAAAATTTTGACAAATCGGTCCAGCAGAGGCGGTTCCAGGCTCCTGTGTTGGGGAGGGTGTTACGAATACGGTTTGGCGGCGTATACTTCCTTCGTGGTTTGCAGTGCAATAAATGCGTCAGAAACAATTTCAATGCAATATGCATCATAGATACTGGGATTGTACATATTTTTGGGGCAGAGGCGCACTCAGGATAAAAAAATGGGAGACGATACCCACCCTCAAATTAGGTCCAACTTCAAATTAGTAAGATGATAAAAGCGTTACGCGCAAGGTGCCCCCATGTTTTTCCTGGATCCGCCTATGCGCAATATATCAAATTTAACAAATTACAGCATATAATGCCCACATGCGACGTTCATGTCGTCCCAAACAATCACGAACAGCACATATTGTTTTCTTCAGAAAATCACCCCATTTTACATTCCCTGAATATGCCTATCATTTTGTATTTTGTTTTTGTCTTTTGATATATTAAAGACCAGAACATTTGAAGTTCAAAAACGTTTGGGGCATGCAAATCGGTCGAGCCACATAGCCGCAATGACCTTTCAAAAACACCCATTTTTTCGATTTATTTTGCCCCCTGGCCCCCCATTTTTGAACAAAACAAATATTTCGGGGTTAATAAAGAGAGATCTGGTCATGACGCATTGAATGGCGTTTTCCCCATCGAAATCGACCGAGCGGTTCTCGAGATCTCTGGGGGAGGCAGAATCTGCCTTCCGCAGGTTAACGTAATTCTCAGGGAATAGGGTTGCATAGGGATTCGCAGGGAATATGGTTAAAGTTTAGCTTATTTTTTTATTCGCCAAACTCGTGTGTTGTGACGTCACTAAATTCGTTATATCTCGAATTTATTTTCACGACAAAATTGCTTCCTTTATGCACAGAAGACGTAAAATTGGTGTAGGAGAAGGTATCCAAAGTTGATATCGCTATTGTTCTTTGAGCTATTGCGAAAATTCGTCATTCATTATTTGCCCCCCCCCCTGTCAATGGCAGGTTAACATTGCCGTTTTACTAAGTAAGGGTTTCAAGTAAGGACTCGGGCCTTTTGGCGGATGCAGACCGGCCCAAAACGGTGGTTTGAGGGGCCGTCCGACAGAATTCCAAAATTCATGAGATTTCGTCTGTTTTTGCATTTTTAGTTGATTACAAATACTGTCCTTTGTACAAGTTGCCCAGAATTTCTTTAAAATGTTGAATTTTCAGCCGATTTTGGTGGTTTCGGTAAAGCCATGGCGCTGATAGGCTCCCCTTGGATCCGTCCCTGTTCGGCCACTGGCGAATACAGGGGGGCATCAGAGGCAAATGCCCTCCCCCACATGAATCTGGGGGGGGGGGGGGGCATTCAATACAAGTATGCCTCCCCCGCCCCCGCGCGTTCCCAATTTATCGTAAAATCTTACAATTTGTCTTTGCAGCAGTCAAAATCCAGCTATCCACAGTAAAAAAACGGAAAATTTCGCGCCGCTTCACGGCATAACACAACTTTCGCAATTGCTTATACAAATGTGGAAAATGGGAAAATGAATTCCATTAAGTGTCTGGCAGAGGCTCTCCTTGGCGGGGTAATTGCCGGCACTGGCAAATCCAGGGACGGGGGGGGGGCATCAGGGGCAAATCCCCCCTCCCTATAGGAATCTGGGAGGGGCATTCAATACAAGTATATGCTCCCCGCGCGTTCCCTGCACTGAAAGTGAAAAACAGTGATCTTAGGAGAAAACTTCATGAAAACGGAAGTTGTTTTTGCTCGAGTGATTTAATTTGAAGTTTGTATGTATCCCTTGCTTTCAATGATAGACAAAGCAGCGCACCTGATGCAATTCAAGCGGCCCCGGTGACACTTAACCCACGCCCCGCTGGGGGGGGGGGGGGGCAGAATCTGCTATTTCCCGAATATTCTAAATAACTTGAAAACCATGATAGATAGCAACGTCAAAATTCCAGTACCTTATGCTGCATCAATTCTACGTTTTCTCACTAAATTCCAATGAAATTGATGTAGTGTTTTGGGAGATAATGACGTTGACGTCATGTCATACCATTTTTGGTGGAAAATGATAAATGTTTAAACAATCGTAGAAAATAGAGTTTGGAAACAAATTGAGAAACAAAAACGTTGGAAATGACATTCTCTTCCACATAGCTATCTCGGATTCGTGAAATTTTGTGTTTTTGACCCCCCCCCCCCCCAATTAAAAACAACTGATTTTTTGCTCGAAAAAAAAAATCCACAAAATACATTTTTGTGAATTTGAAAAATGAATTTCTTAAGCTTGAATACCAAAATAAGGTGACCGACCCAAATCCGCAGAGGAAAACAAATGGGGTATCTTTTAGCCACAAAAAGATGCCCGCCACGGAGAGAGGCTGGATCCACCAGTGTGCTCGGACCTCCCCCCCCCCCCCCACCGTTTTGAAGAATCGACACCGCTGCTTGACGATCACTTTATTCCCCTAACCTACAAGATCTGCATATTTTAAATACAAATTTGAACTCCCTTTGCACTGATTATTATGCAACTAAATACTGACTGGTTCGAGCGCTTTATAACATGATTGCTCGCTTATGTCAGTAATTATGCGTTATAATTATAGCAAATTGGATATCGGACGGCGCATGGTATGCACTAACAGGGTACCAAGACATTCAAATGGGCTCTTTTATTACAAGGCTATCTGGACTTACAAGCCGTAGGTGGACTGTTGAATGCATAGTTATCAGGCACCCATATATGAAGAAGTCGTAAGTTGTAGCTGCATGAAGTCGGTTGCACTTAATATTACTACAAAAAATAGTACATATGCCATAAATATGTTACGAACTATTCCGGCTTGCTTCCCTGAAGGCGACTATAGTTTTGTTAAACGAACGCAAATGCACGAATGCAATGTAAGTGTGCCGCCTTCTGACAGCGTCAGAGGCGTCGGAGATCCAGCGGATGAACCTCGTCTCTCGCTCTGCACACAGTGCCCACCACAGGTGCCCAGTCCAGCAGCAGTAATCGAGCGACCGGGGTGGCCAGCAGCAGCTGCCACGAATGCGGACTGAGTTCGCGCGACGCGGTTTTCTCTGTAGTGCGACCGGGACCTGGAACAGCACGTTGATCTGAGGCATGTGTGGGTAGCTGCGTCAGGCTGGCCGGTGGGTGCCTATTAGTATCCAGACGCGCGAAGCGCATGCTGTATGGTTGTGTCATGTCGTTTGTCATGTTTGCGTCGGGTCGATCGAGACAATTCGTATGTATCCTAATTTATATGAACGCGGAAAAAGCAAATTATAATGTCAGTTATTTGGTTCCAATTCAGATGTTTTCCTCTGAATGGAGTGAATTAATGCGAAATCAGGAAATCTGCACGTGCGTGACGTATAATTTCCCTAAGAATATTGCTGAGAAAAGTGTTTATAGACGATTTTAGCGATATATCTCTCAAAGTTAATTCGTGCAATGAAAAGAATAAGGTACTGAAACAGCATGTTCTTATCCAGCGCTATATATTTCAATGTTTATAATACTTATTTCCCAAGCCATACGTCATAATCACACGTCAAATCAGCCAATCAGCGATGGGAGCCCACGACGGATACTCGTCCCGGCTTCTAGGACTCCGGTAAGCCAATTTGAATTAATTAAGGGGTTTCTATGAAGATGTGAAAGCTTCTCAAGTCCATTTTCGAGCATGGACTACAACTTGGCTATCTCAACTCAAAACTCCATGGTGAAACTGTTTCCTTTATCACAGTCTACTTGTACTTGCTATAATAAAACATAACATTATAAGTCGCAAAACTGTTTCACAAATTCTGCTACTTGGCACATTTCCAGTTCCTTTTTAAGACAACCAATGAATTCCTGGCATTACTGGGTTGTGTCTGGCTTTGCACTACTGGATACCATTTGTGATTTAATTCAAGATAGCTTTTTATACATCTTAGTGCCTTTCAGCTATCTTCAGTAATAAGTTTACAGTTTTCAGTTTAATCAGTTTCCAGTTTACCATAGGAACGTTAAATAATATAACATAAACAAAATGATTTCCATTTGTTGGCAACATATGTTTGGTTCGCTCTCCAACAAACCCTCAATATGTATGCATCCAAAATGCGGACGGGGCATGCGTAGTGAACGCCTTTTGCCCTGTCATCATACATAATTGTTGAAAGGAAAAGTGTTTTAGCCTGAGTTTTATTCAACACATCTGACCACCGGCAGTGGCTAAGTGTAGCTTGAATGTGTCAATACACTTTAAGACGAATTGGCACGAGTTGTATTGAGAATGTTAAGTTGGGGCCTGCCAAACAAACTATAAATGTTAACTGCAGGCTACAGCAGGTCATTTGATCACTAGATAAATTATCCATAATATTTTGCAAATCTCAGACCAGACCCGTCCAACGGTAAACAGCTTAATAAAAAAAAACGCCTCGATCTGTGGGTATCACTCATCTGTATTTCACAACCGAATTCGATTTCATGAAGTATATATATATATATATATATATATATATATATATATATATATATATATATATACGACGAAATGTGCTAACATTTCATTCGCCCGCGCGCCGCACTCGGGGTCGGGTCACGGCGCCGGCGCTCCTCGCCCGCCCGGCGACCCTGTTTACCTGTCCTCCGGACTGTCCGTGGATTGTGGTGGCGTGGGAATGAGTGGAGTGCTTCATATACACGTTTGAAGGTGAGCACTCAGAGGAGATATTGTGCTTGAGTGCTTGGTGAGTACTCTCAGTGAGTGCCCGAGTAAGTTGGGCACGAACTTGCGGAGTGAGTGAATCAGCTGTGACGAGTGACGTGGACGTGGACAGTGGAGCGGAGCCTTCATCATGTGGCCGCTGCCGAAGCATCGTGACCTGCTCCGGCTCGTGGTGCTGCTCGTCGTGGTACAAGCCCTGGTGCTGGTCGCTGGTGCTGGCCCTGCTGTTCGGCCGCCCCGACACGCCCGGCGCGCGACCGCCCCTGGTCCGGGTGACCTTGAAACGGTCAGCTGTGACCCGCCGGCCCGGCCTGTACCCGCCGGCGCTGGGTCAGCGCTGCCGGACTGCCGATCAGCTGACTCCGGCGGTCGCCGGCGCTGAACCAGGCGAGGCAGGCGCGCCCCCAGCGCCAGGAAACGGGGGAGCAAAGGTGCCCGGCACCGGGAGGAGCACCAGCGGCCCATTGCTGGTGCGAGCCTGATCATCGGCGTGCTCAACGTTCAGAGCATTAAACCTAAGCTACTGGAGCTTGCCGACCAGCTGCATCGTGGCAAGTATGACCTGATGTGCGTGACAGAGAACTGGTTGAAAACGTCCACACCGAACCGACTGCTGGTGCTGCCTGGGTACCAGCTTAACCGAGCAGACCGCCCCGACAACAGAGGATACGGCGGGGTGGCGCTGGCGGCCCGGGACGGCATCAGCGCGTCTCCCATCAAGATGCCCACGGCTGCCCATCCGGGCAGCAAGCTGGAGTCGCTCTGGACCTTAGTGAAGCCGGACCGGAAACGTCAGTTCGTGCTGTACACTGTGTATCGTCCGCCAAGAAAAACTATCGCCGATTTGAGCGCTGACTTTGCAAACTAGAGGCACAATTTCAGCACGTTACTGTACTTTACCCTAGATCAAAAGTGTTTATTTGCGGTGATTTAAATTGTTGCTGGCTGAAACCCGACTCAGACCCCGCTAAACGTGCTTTGTGTAATTTTATCTTCGACCATTCGCTGGCATAATGTGTGACGTCACCTACTTACTCATCCGGCTCATCACTCGATGTTTCTATCACTAACTGTCGCGACGTTGTTAAGTCCTGTCTCACTAAGGTTTGCCATTTTAGCACCCACAAGTTTGTTCTCGCATCTGTTGACATGCCTCGTTTTAAGCCTCCGTGCACCCGAGTGCGCACGCGCTGCCTCCGTCGCATTTATCCCGATCATTTACATGTCGATCTCGCGCGGGCCGATTGGAGGGCCGTTTTTAGTGCCCCCACGATCACGCGAAAGTGAGATAGTTCTGTTGCCATCTTCTTACCTGTGATAGACGCTCATGCTCCCGTCAGGACTGTTCGAATCCGGAACCCCAGCGCCCCCACAATGTCAGACGCCACTAAAGCTTTGATGTGTCGCCGTCGTGGGGCGCTGGCGGAGTTCGGACACGGGACCACCGAGCACCGTGACGCGAATCGGGCAGTGCGTTCCGCTATCAGGCGCGACAGTCGTGACGATGTCGAGCGACGCATCCGCGATAACGGGCGAAAGTCAATGTGGCAACTTATAAGACCTTTTGTTGCCGGCAAGCGATCCTCTCGTGAGAAGCCTGGCGCTTCGGTCGACCAACTGAACCAGGATTTTGTCAGCGTTGGACCGCGCGTGGCTGGCGAACTCGCCGGGTTGGGTGATGTGTCGGAGGTGGCGTGTCGCCTGCCGCGTGTCGGTGCCTGCGCGCTCGAGCTGATGCCGCTGTCACTGGCGGAGCTGCGGGCCATCGTCTTCGGGATGAATGACTCGTCGGCCTGTGGTGACGACGGCATCAGCATCCGCATGTTTCGCATGTGTTTTGACTCGATCGGAGAGGTGTTATTGCATTTGGTCAATTCCAGCATTACCCAATCCGACGTCCCGCAATCCTGGAAACACTTCCTTGTACACCCTATCCTTAAATCCGGTGATCCCACTGACCCATCCAACTTCCGTCCTATCTCCATCGTCCCCGTCATTGCCAAAATTGTAGAGAGAGCTGTCCACCAGCAGCTTCACACTTACCTGTCCGAAAACCACCTCCTTTCTCCTAACCACCACGATTTTCGCCCCCGTCACTCCACGGAAACCGCGCTGACTTCCATATCCGAACATATCCTATCCGTCTTCGACCATGAAGAAGTCTCCCTTCTCTGCCTGCTGGACTTGACCAAGTGTTTCGATGTGATCGACCACTCAAAGCTCCTTACTAAATTACAGGCTCACGGAATCGACACATCTTGGTTCTCGGCATACCTGAGAAACCACACCCAGAGTGTCAGCCTCACTGACAATCTGGGTGGTGTCAAAAAATCCCACCCGCTGCCCAACAACATCGGTATTTTCCAAGGCTCAGCTTTAGGGCCTCTTCTCTACTGCGTGTTCGCTAACGACATCAGTCAGTTTGTCGAAGACGCAGTAGTAGTCCAATACGCCGACGACACACAAATTATGGTCGGCGGCAAAAAGTCTGAAATTCAAATCGTCGTCGCACGCATGGAAAACGTTCTGGCCTCTCTTGACATTTGGTCCCGAGCAAACGGACTTAAAGTTAATGCCGCTAAGACCAAACTGATGCTCTTGGGCAGCCCACAAAATCTGCGCACTTTACCCGACATAAAAGTAACATTCCGCGACCATGATTTACTCCCCATTTCGGAAGCCAAAAACCTCGGCCTCACCTTTGATCGTTCTCTCAACTGGACAGCTCACGTTTCAACTATTACTAAACGCTGCTTTGGAGTTTTGAGTGGTCTGGCACATCTGCTGGGACACCTACCCCCGCCGTGATTCTCGCGCTTGTCAACGCCCTGGTCGTCTCGCAAATCAGATACTGTATCTCGGTGTACGGCAATGGCACCAAACTGAACCTCTCTCGCATTAAAAAAATACTTAACCATTCAGCTAAAGTAATTTTCGGCCGCAAAAAGTATGATCATGTGTCTGATTTGCTGGAGCGACTGGGGTGGCTCAACGCTGAGTAGCTCAAATGACGGCGACCCTCCGGCCAGTGACTGCGCCCCTCCAGCCAATGATAGCGCCACGCTGTTCAGTGACGGCACCCCTCCATCTAATGACGGCGCCCATCTGGCCAGTGACGGCGCCCCTCCGGCTAATGACGACGCCCCTCTAGCCAGTGACAGCGCCACTTCGGCTAGTGACGGCGCCCATCTGGCCAGTGATGGCACTCCTCCGACCAGTGACGGCACTCTTGCGGCCAGTGACGACGCCCCATCGGCCAGTTACAGTGCCCCTTCGGCCAATGACAGTGCCCCTCTAGAGCCAATGGCGGCACCCTTCCGGCCAGTGACGGCGCCCCTCCGGCCAGTGACCGCCGGGGTGCGAGGCTCTCTCAGGCCTCGACAATCGCCCTCTCAGACCAGCCTGGGACCGCTCAGACATGGCAAGGATTCTATCAGGCCCATAAATCATCTAAGGGCCCCTCATGCCGCACGAGGGCCCCTCAGGTCGACAGGAGGGCCCGCTCAAGCCGACCGAGTTCTCTTTCATGCCGATCGAGGTCCTCCCAAGCCGACCGAGGACCGCTCAGGTTGACTGTGGGCCCATCAGGCCGACAAATATCCCAAATTGGGGGGCGCCCTTTTGTGCCCTTTGTCAGCCCACAGGCTGACAAAGGGTCTCCTCAGGCTGACAAATGGCTCCCTCAGACCTAGAGCCCCTCAGACCGAGTGATGGCCCTGAAGCCGACCCTTGGTGAATTTCTTCGCACGCCACTGAGTGTCACTGATGGGAGACGAGAAAAACAATAGTTTCTGTGATGCTATTCCTTCAATTGAGGTATAATGAGTTTATCGCTCCGGACGGGGCAGGGGCTGCCCTAAATTACTTTCCCGCTAGCAAAAGTTGTATGCCGAAACGGGGAAGCTCTTGGACTTACGGTGGACGGTCTATCCTCGTGTTGTCAGCTAAAGCTGAGCGCATATTTGTATTTGGTTCAAACCTTACGTTTGAATGCGTTTCGCGCCGACACTATGGTGTCGGCGCCCTTCGCTAAGCAGAGCTGTTTGCATGGACCATATCCGATCGCGCAATATTTGCTGATAGGCGGAATTTAAAGTCAAAGGATTTACGTGTCACAAACTGTCGGCACGGTCCCCCCCCCCCCCCCGCGCATTGACTTCATCTTACTCAGGCCGCTGCCACTGACGCAGGTCATCCCAGTCGAGGGTAAATAGGACGAGTTAGCACGAGTCGCGGCGCCAGCCCCATGCATCAACTCGAACATCTCTCCCTGCCAACTCTTCTTGGTGCAAGAAGAAGTGGTGCAAGGAAGTGGTAGACAATAATGTCTACCACTTCTATCAGAAATAGATTCAGGCAGAGATAGAGCTAGGCAGATTTCGGCAGGTCAGAGAGGAGAGAGA